>JBCEWC010007880.1:0-20771 GCA_038996855.1 Solanum aculeatissimum | reverse complement strand
TGATTTTGTATAAAGTCTTTTTACATACACGATTTATACAAAATAAATTTTATGACTATAGTTATAAAATGTAATTTTAGAAATTGTAGCTATTTTAGCCTATTATGTTTCACTAGGTGGCTATTTATGAAAATTCCACTATTTTTTTTATGATAAAGGAAATTTGCGGTCGCTATTCTTTGGTTGCGCACAGGTAAACCCCCGCTTTTATGCAATAGTTCACAAACCATATAGACGAAGTAATCTACACTAGGAATCGACCCACAAGATAAATCCCTTATTTTCGCTGGCAAAAGATTTCGAACTAAAGCACCAAATCCAAATCATTGAGCCACCCAAAGGGTTATGTTTATATGTTATGTTACAGACCCCAACGGGAAACAGGCTTCACTTTCCTATTCTTTGCTGTATTTTTCCACTGCTTTTTAAAAGTCAAACAACATGGAAAAAAAGTTAGGGTGGATTTGATAGGGAGGATATATATATATATATGAAAAAAGTCAGACATATATACATAGATATATGTATATGAAAAAAGTTATTTTTGACTGTTAAAAATATTTTGATAAGTAATTTTTTTAGAAAATTAGTTTTTAAAAAGTTATGAAAATGACTTTTCTCATGAGGGTAGAGAATTCATATTTAAGAAGTACTCGATGCTAATAGTTTTTTTCACACCCCTAATACTCCAACCCCACTTGTCAACCTCATCCAATCTTATAGTGTTTGTCTAGATTATATTCACTTCGTTTACTTTTATTTGTCTCTATTTTACTTATTGAGGTCAAACTAAATGAGCTTTGATCAATATTTTAAGATGTATTTTTTCATCATATTAATATCAGAAGGATTGCAACTTATAACATTTTTCGTATAGTTTTCAACCATCTAAATTTTAGATTTTAAATATTAAATTTAATTTTGAAGTTTAGTCAAATTGACCCTGAAAAGCGAAATTGTGACAAATATAAATGAATCGAGAAAGTATAAATGATCTCATAATAATATTTTTTACTTATCAAGTACCAAACTAAGTAAAAAAGTTACTCATTTGTCAGGATAACATTTTCGAGAAAAATATTTTTTGCGGAAAACATTTTCCTTCCGACCACAATCACTCTAATTAATAAAAATTTTATTTTAGCTTCTTGTTAATGTTGTAGAAACTTGAATTGTCAATAAATTTTGATCTAGTGATGAAATATCATTGCCAATATAATAACACGTGTAAATTTGAGTGTATAAAATTGCTCTATAGCTACAATACTCCCTCCATCTCAAAATAATTGAATTTTTGAGGTTTTTTAAGGGTTTTTTCAATGTTCAAAATAGTTGAATTGTTCAAAGTTCAAGATGATTGTTCGAAACTTTTTTCATATTTACCCTTTTGTTTATTGAAATTTTATATTTTCTAGGAGATAAATTACACTACATATTTATGATTTCACAAAGGGTAATAGTGAAAAAGTATGGTTTAAATTTTATTTTTGAGTGTTCTTCTTAATATATGTGTATTATCTCACAAATTTAATTAAAATTGGACAGAGGGAGTATAATTATTGGAGGAATATAATCTAATAATTTCTACAAGTAGACAAAGAGGATAAGCACAGTAGTGAGTATATACAAGTCTTTTCAACTCCAACAAATTTAATGATATTGGTCTCTGACTATCCCCATGATATATAGTATTAATTAGGTGCACAACTAATTAGGTTGGGTTTATTAAATGATAATGATAAATATACAGTCAATGTTTTTTGGTCTTAGCCTCTGTTGTGCACTAAATGCTTCTTCCTTTTCATTATAAAAACAAATGAAATTCATATGATCAATGCAAGATCTACACAGAAAAAAAATAAAATTCCAAGTCATTTAGTATTATGTTTCTTGTATGAGGAGCTAGTTACTAACTACGATTAATTGAGTATGCAACCTACTCGCTCAAACTTCCATTTTCACTTTTTAAAAAAAAAATATTAACGTATTCAAGTGTAATTTTATAAGTGAAATCTGAAGAAGATTAATCTTGTCTCTAGTTTAGAGTGATAGAGAGACTATTTCGATAGACTCTCGGCTCAAAATAAGTATAACCACAGTAGAATTAAATAGACATGGTTGGAAATATGATTGTTCATGGTTATGGTTAAAAAACAAATAGAACCACAATTCAAATCAAATCAATTAAAAAAATTGATATTTGGTTAGGTTTTATTTTTAAATTTTGAAAATCGACACTTTTTGGTTTGGTTTTGATTTTACTAAAAAAACTCACAAAAATAACCAAATTTAACCGATAATTAGTAATATATAAATATATTTTTAGATTTTAATTAACTTAAATCTTTAACTTTACTATTTATATTTGAAAATTCTCTTGTTAGTGTTTTGGTATATGATTTTCTTGTACCCCTCCCTCGGACAACTATTGAGCTTGACCTTTTTTCTCTAGAAAGATTTGATCTTTGGTGTATAACGACTTCAGTATTGCTTGACTAAATCACTTTATTAGTGTATAATAACTTTAGTATTGCTTATCTAAATCACTTTGTTCATGTATGTAATAATAACTCTAGTACTATTGCTTAATTGAATCCACAATAGTTTTCTGTGAATTCTTCATGTACTAATTGTCTGTGCCTATCGAAGTGTATATGCTCTCAACAAACTCATTACTTTCTAACTAAAAAAATAAAAAATTAAATTATTGAACCAAACCAACAATTATTTTTTTAATTTAATTTAATTATAATTTTAATCAATAATCAATCCAAATTGAATTATCAATACCCTTAATTGGAAAAATAAATGAAGCAAGAAGTAATAAAGTAGATGATAATGTCATTCCATCGAGTGTGACATTCGTTTGGTTGGTCAATTTATGAGTGTGGATAAAATTGAGTAAAAAATTGGGAAACATCATTAAAGTACATTTCTTACAAGTAGTTCAGCAATACATCAATGCATCAAGCTGCGTGCTTGATTTCACTTTTCTATATATTATATATACGTGTTGGAGATATATTATATTATAATATCCACATCAGAAATATATAATAAATGTATCCAAAATAAAAAAGATTTTATGAAGATGTGAATCAAGCTATTCCATTCATTTCGTGTTGTTTAAAATTAATTAAAAGGGTCTGTGGTTTTGACGAGCGGATCCTGAATTAGACTTTATGAGTTTCAAAATTTATCACGTACATATTTAGTATATTTTTTTTAAAATAAATATATATAGTATAAATTAGAATTATTTTACTAAATCTGTACTTCCAAGCCGCCCATCTAAGACAGAGTGCTTGAAGAGGAGATGTTAAGTACAAAAGAGGGCATTCGTTTAATAGGGCATTTTGACCATCAATTCAGTAGAGTGCTTGAAAAGGAGATGTTAAGTACAGAGGAGGGCATTTTGACCATCAATTCAGTGTTATTATTGGTATACATATTGGCCATCTCTGTCATTTGAATACATCATATTAACATCTATATATGTTACGCACTTCTATTCATTTATTAGAGTATTTTTATCATGATATAGAAATTATTCAATAATGAAATAAATGAGTTTACTCGAACATCATCATCCTTATAAAAAAATAAACTAGATTTAGACAACATTATATGAAAATGGCATTTTTCTTATACATGTGCCAAACGAGCTGACCTTTTTACTACCACCTTAACCAACCAAATTTTTTTTGGCCTATGATCCTTTTTTCTGTCATTTTCCATTTCTGGACACGTAATATAGTGGTGGTTAGTGCAGTAGGAAATATGAACCAATTTCCTTAATGATATCAACCTATAAAGACAACATGATATCAATATGACCCAACTATCTGCCTATGTCATAAATAAAGAGTAACTTCACCTTTTATTTTGATTATCTTAAAAACATTTAATCTTCAATACTAAAATGTCTAGTGTAATTAATTCCTCTCCTAACAAACTTGTATACATTTAACAAAAAAATATTAGTTAGATTGATAAATGTTAGTTTTTGTTTGTGGATCACAATCCTAGCTAGGTCTTAACAAAAACAAAATATAAATTATTTTTCGTCTTTGGTAAACTTATTAAAGGCTATAATCATAGTAATTCTCCTATTCAACTACTTCAATCATTTTCAAGCACTATTCACATCTTTTTTGGGTCGTTCAAAGATTCAATTCTTCTTGCACTGCCCTTTCAATGAGTTCCGAATAGGCGAATACAAAAATCCTTTATTGATTAGCGTCTAAATTGGGAAAATTATGCGGATAAGTAAACATATACTAATTAATTAGTCAACATAGCTATAGTTTGAATTAATTATGGCTCGCGGTAACCATCTAACCGTAATTAAAGTTTGAGTTTCGTATAATTCACGCGATTTATACAAACGTTATGCGCGAATCAAATTATATAGCGAAATATACAAATATTGTAAATTGTATAGCAAATTATACAAATGTTGTGCACGAATTGTATAACGAAATATACAAATGCTATACAAAAACTGTGAATTGTATAGCGAATTATACAAACATATACATACACCGCACGAATTATACAAGCGTTGCTATATTATAATTACGAAATATAATTACCCAACCTATAGCTATGAAGTATAATTAATATATTTTTGAATGACTATATATGAAAATTCCTCTAAAAATAATTTGGCCGTATAAGAGAAGGTAATAAGACGCTTCAGTAAAATTCTTGAAGAACAGAATTTGGTAATTTGACGAGGGAGTACACTTTCTTTAATGGCGCTTTTTGTATTCAAAATCTAAGTTACAGGTGGCTTAATGTGATTGCAAGATGACAATTAAGTAAGATTCGAAAGGGTGAATTTTGATCGATAAGATTAACTTTAATTTGGCGCATTTTACTCGTCATATTATTGGAATTTTGGAAGCCAAAAGAGCCAATTTTTTCTAAATTATGTAGAGTATTTTCTAAGTTAAGACTTACATAGTTTTGACTTCTCATGCAACTATAAGTCCAGGGAAAGTTGGATAAATTTTTGTCCCACTGTGCAATTCCGTTTCAATTAGGGGTAGCAAAATGGATAATTTATATGAATATTTATTCAGAATTATATCCATTTTAAACGAGTTGAATAATCAATCCATTTAATAGGTAATGTGGATTGAAGAGACTTATTAATAAAAGAACAAAAATATTGTCAATATATAAAATTTAAATTACAATTATAAAAATTGTTGATGTCACATTACTAATCATGATGTCAGCCCCCACGCCCCACTTGGCTTATAAATATTTACTTAACTTACTCTGTTTTAAAGCACCTCTAATACTCTCCTCTTTCTCAATTCCTTGCACGTACACTTTTACAAATTAAAAAAAAAAAATGGAGTCCAGCAACACGACAATCACCACCACAACGCCGTCGTCTTCTAGCTCAGTATCTCCGCCGCGTCATGACTCTCCATCTCCGCCACGAGTGGTGGCCACACCTTGTGCTGCCTGTAAGATATTACGGCGGAGATGCGCGGAGAAATGTGTGTTAGCACCTTATTTTCCTCCGAGTGATCCCATCAAATTCACCACTGCTCATCGTGTTTTTGGCGCTAGCAATATTATCAAGTTCTTACAGGTACATTTTTACACTTGTTAATTACTTGCTCCTGTGTTTTAAAAATACACTATGCAGAGGTGAAGCAAGAATTTTATGGATTTTGAATTTATAATGATTATTTTTAAGTGATAATAACTGATCCTAAATATGATATTTGTATATATTTAATAAATTTAATTACCATAGATACATTGTTTAAGTTAAATCTATCGAGTTTGGTGGAACTTGCACATCGGCTACTCACTCCATCCTTGATAACATGTAGAAATAATTTATTCAGACTTCAATAATTTTTTTTTTATAAAATATATAATTCATAAATTTAAAATTCTAGCTCCCGCACACTAAAAGTGGATTCTTTGGCTCTGCCTACCTCAGCCCATTTATTTAATATCAGTGTATTTGTTTGGAAATAGAAACAGCAAAAAATTGGTCAAAAGGCAAATATAGGGAGACATGTTTTAACATGTAAGATATAAATTTATTTAATGCTGGACCAATTAGGTGGTTCTAGTAGTTAATGTAGTCCAAAGAAAAATTAGAGTCCTATGGCTGTATAATTATTTATCCAAACTAACATCATAATTGTTGATAGTGAAATCTAAATATTGCTTTTCGAATTGTAGAGGAGGGAATTGATTTTTACATGCTTTCATATCATTTGGATATATTATAATGAGTACCAACAACCATATCTACTTTATAAATTATTGGTCAAGAAACTTTTTTCTGTTTACATCCCAATTACTGTTCTTTTCTTTTTCTTGTGCATTGACTTCTCTTAGTTTTCCAGAAAGGGAAAAAAAAACATCATGGCTTATAGCTACCAGCAGCTACTCATAGCTTATTGTGTCAAATAATGAAGAATTATACTCTTCTCTCTCATGATTCCATATGTCCTATAGACAAGTAATGACTTTGGACAAATAATGTTACTCAAGTGAGCCGTGGAATAATGATAAAGTTGTTTTTGTTGATTGTATCAGAATAGACTGTCTACATTTACAAACCCTTCACTTACAACCTTACCTGCATCCTATGTGAACACATGATGCCTCGTGTGCTAGACTACCCTACCCTATTATTGTTACTAAGTCAATGCTTAATTGGAAAATCTATAATCATCTTTTCTCAATTCCAAAGCTTGGAACAATCAAATATTCATGTTTGCATTAGGGTAGACTATCTATGTGCTATATGGCATTCTTTTAGTGCCTGGTCGGTACTTGTCCAGACCCTATGTGAACACGAGATGATTTGTTCTGAAATAATTTTTCCGAATTTTGGATTAGGAATTGCCGGAATATCAAAGAGCAGATGCTGTAAGTAGCATGGTGTACGAGGCTAACGCTAGGATGAGGGATCCAGTCTATGGTTCTGCTGGGGCAATTTGTCAACTTCAAAAGCAAGTAAATGAGCTACAAGCACAACTAGCCAAAACACAAGCTGAGCTTATCAATATGCAATGCCAACAAGCTAATCTCATGGCCTTTGTTTACATGGAAATGGGACAATCTCCACCAACATCACATCAACAACCTTTGGACAAGTTCACCAATAATACTATACATGGCACTATCCAAAATAACACGAGTTTCCTAGATGAGAACAACAGTTTTGGGACCTTATTTGAAACTCTTTGGACATGATTAAGAAGGAAGATATATATGTTCCTCAAATCGGAACATTCACTCATCGAGGCAGATCTAGAAAAAGTTTTAAGTTCTTTGAATTCGATATTACTCTTTTAAAATATCCTGTAGGTTCCGTCAAAACTTTAGTACTATTATTTTATATATTATGCTTCGTGTCAAAAATACTAAATGCAAATGAATCTAGTAAACCGGGGTTCATCTGCCTCTGTGTTTATATATATTCATGGGAGCTGATTTAAGTCCCTAGAAGGTTATAGTAGTGGAGGATAACAGAACTGTAATATAATATGAAGGAGATCTTGTTAGATATTTATTTTTTAATAATAATTGCTAGTTTAATCTATGTTAAAAAAATGTTCTTATATTTCTTCTTTTTTGCAAGTCCCATTCCCACTTTAATATTATTGAATCTAATTAAGCCAAACTTTTTGGTAACCTAATAGCTTACATCAAACTGATTTTCCATGTGAATTCCCTTTCAAAATGAAACATTTGACTCTTTACTTGATTATCTTGGCTTTGTTGAATCTTACTATTTAGTCTTTCAAATCCAAGTGTCTATGTACATTTGAAATGTTCAACCATGTCTTGTCACTTAACCGACTATGTCATGTCATGATACCGATTCAAAATAACCCATGTCTAAAATTTTTAAACAGAAAGGGATCAAAATTGCTCTGAATTATATGAAATAGATTATTTATATTTTTTGTTATATTTTGAGATTAAAAATACTCTTGTTGTTATTCCAAATAATTACAAATATTCTCAAGATTTAACATACTAAATATTTTGTGATATGGCCAGTGACGGATCCAAGATTTTAATTTAGGGGGTTCGAAATATAAAAATATAAATGTGCGACTAAACCAACAAAATATAATTTTCACAGGAATAATTAAGAGAAGCTAAAGAATAATGCTTTGAGTGTGATTCAAACCCTGAGCAAAAGGGTTCATTTAAAAGGAGACTTATTTGTTATGCTAGACTTTGCTTATTGTTTTAAAAGTTCAAGTTTAATATATATAAGAAAATATAGAAAATTTATCTTATATATACCGTGTAATTTTTCGTCGAGGGGTTCTAATGAACCCCCTCCCCCTATCCTAGGTCCGCCCCTGGATATGACAAGCCATGTGGAACTGATCCTTTCACCTAAGCATTACCAATTAGGATTCACTATGAGAAATTAAACTTTTAGCGACGATTGATATCGCCACAAAATCTCAAAATATTGCCTTTAATTTTTCAATAATTTTAACCTAGCAATAACCACTAATGTTTAATGGCAACTAAAAATCGCCACTAAAATCTATTTTTTTATGTTAAAAAATAATATTTAATTTTCGATTACAATTTATTTTTTTAAAATCAATATTTAAAAAAACATTCAATATCATTACGAATGATACACTTTTTTAGTAGGAGATTAGAGTTGAAAAGTAATTTTAATATTTTTCATGATGATATTTGATGCTTTTAATATTAATTTTAGAAAATTAAATCGTAAATAAAAAGTTAATTATCATAATTTTTTGGTTGAAAAATTGGACGCTACTAGAAATTAGTGCCCATTGCTAGGTAAAAATTAGTGAAAATCTTTAGTGATACTATTTTGTGATTTTGTGGCGAATATAGCCACCGATAAAAGTTCAATTTCTTATAGAAGGATGGTACCACATGGCTTTTCATATCACTAAAAATTTAGAATGTTAATTCGTGAGGATATATGTGGCCTCTTGGGATAAAACAACAGGAGCAATTTTGCCCATTTTTCATTTTTTTAAATAAAAATATCTCCTAATATTTATTTAAGATATGTATAATGTACTAAAATAATATTTAATTTTGTGATACTAAACATGATATATGAGATGTTGGTATTAAAAAATTATCAATTTTTTTTATAAAAAAAAAGTAGACTGAAAAAGAAAATAAAACGGGTAAAGTAATTTTCTTCTATTGCTAACCTTTGAAAGGCAAAAGATATTCCTACATTTCTAATATTGGATTAAAATAGTAATAAACTAAAAAAAAACTGTGAAGACATAAGGTTCTAATATTGTATTAATTTACTTAATTAATCCATAAGTTACATTTCTGCAATACGATACATGAATGAGTATTGTAAATTTGTAAATAAAATAATTACACAAGTATTAACAAAATTTGAAATAGATATAATTTAAAAAGTAGAAATTTTCTTTTATCACGAATAAAATATGAGAAATTTCTACATCATTTTGAATAGTCTTTGCTACTAAATCTTAAATGAAATTTGCAAAATCCAGAAGATGTCAAATTCTAGAAAAAAGAAAAACTGCCAAATTTGTCGGATTCCTAGCTAAACACGTATATTTGCTTAAAGTTATGGCGGCGAGATCCAATTCTTCTACTACTTTGTCTTTTTGATATTTAATTGAATACTAAGTTTTACCAAAAAAATAATTAAAATTTGTAAATTATAGATATTAATTATTTTCTTAAAAATAATATAAAAAATTTAAATGACATTATATTTGAAATAATGATATATTCATTTTTGAAATATTTTTATTTAAATAAAACACATAAATTGAGACAGAGAAATAATAGGTAGTTTTTAGAGAAAGGAATGTGTACTATTTTGGAGGTATGATTAAGGATAAGAAGGGAAAAAGATTTGGCTGTCAAACTCAAATCGAGAATGCACGTTCCCTTGTCCTACTTTTTCTTGTTTCTTTTTGAGTTTAATCATGGCTTATGTTTCCCTTAAACGCGTATTAACATTATCTCTGTTTTTTTTTTCTTAAAAGGAGTGGATGATAATACGGAAAATTAGTAGAAAACTCATGTGCTTACACAGAGACTAACTGCCAAATTGCATACCAACGGACTAATTAATTAATTTCACATGTTAGTAAGTGCTTAATTATCTGTGACTGTGAGTACTGTAAATACAAACATATCCCTGAATTATACTTTTGAATTTTTGAGGCAATGTTTAAAATATTTGAATTGATCAAAGTTTGAGGTGAATGGTTGAAATAATTTTTATATTTTTTAGAAGATAAATTATACTATATATTTATGATTTTACCAAAGAATAATAGTGAAAAGTATGACGTAAATTTTATCTTTAAATATTTTTCTTAATATGTATGCATTACCTCTCAAACTCAATTAAAATGGGACACAGAAAGTAATAAGAATGTTTATATCAAATCAAGTGATTCAACTTAATATACTAATTCCTTTAATTCCTTAGACGTGTCGGTAAATTTCATCTAGAGACTTGTACTAAAACTTATGCAATTGAACATCTGACACATGATAAAAAAAATTAATATTTTTTTTGTATTTATTTCAAGTGTCTATTAAATAGTTAAAGTTAGATATATCATCTTTTTAAATTATATGTGTATATCTATTGTACTATTTTATTTAATCACATGAGTGGCTGCAGGGGCCTATCACTTCAATGAAATTATTAAATCTTTTGATGATCTTCATCATGCAGTGTGTTGGCAACTCTTGGTTTATATGGCCATATATCTTTTCAGCAATATTCCTTTCACTTATGTCATGCGTATGTCTCTTCAGAATACAAATCTACATGCATAGTCTTGAGAAAATAACAAAAATTATTCATTATGCTTTAAAATAGTCTCTTAAATATAATATTGAATAATTTTAATTTATTGAATTTGTTAAAGGTGAATAATTTTTATCGTCTTCAAATATTTAAGAGACATTGTAAAATTATTTAACGGTAATCGAAAATATTTTTTTGGTAAATTTATAGAATCACAACCAATGAAAAGTGTATTTAAACGACTACTTTAAATCTACTTCCTAACATAAGAAAATATTTTTGCCATTTTCTGATATTTTCACCGATTTATATTATGTGTCATCTTTTGATTTAATATGGTGTTTAAGAATTATTTTTTTAAAAACTTATAGTTCAAAATGATTTTTAGATATTAATATAGCTAATAATCATTACATTAAGAATAAAAAAATAATTAAAATAATTATAATAAAATAATATTCTTTTTAAAATGGACCTAAAAAAAATAATACTAGATGCAATGAGACAAAAAGAAGTATCCTTTTCTTTTTAGATTTTGCACCTTAGATCACAACATTGCCACTATGTAAAACCGACATGAGTTAATTGTAAGTTGACTATCTGCCGTGCATACTCCAAGATAAATTTAAGTTGAATATCACAAATAATGAACATATGATACCAACGTGTTTTTTTTTTCATTTGGTGTTTGGTCTCTTATATTAAAGTTCGATAATTTTGAATTCATATCATATAAGGTTCAAGATAAAAATTAAGTTGAATATCACAAACAATAAACATATGATCACACTCCGTGTCTATGTTCACCAACGTGGATTTTTTTCTTTCCATTTAGTGTTTGGTGCTCACATTGAAGTCTGACTATTTCAGATTAGTGTCGTGTAGGGCTCTATTTAGGGAAAACATTCCCTACTATTGATTTTTCCATACTCAAAGTTCAAACTCGAGACATCTGATTAAGGGAGGAACAATCTCATCCACTGCATCACATCATTTGGTTTTGATTGTACCAACTTGGGTTACGATAAAATGATTCAGATTTGGTCCTTTTTATTTTAAATTTAAATTTTTGATTTTTTTTTAAAATTAAAAGTGTCATTTTTAAAAATAAATTCTACAATATATAAATTTAAATTTTGAATCCTACACTATACAAATTCAAATTTAATCGATTCTTCGTTGAAAGGTCTTCGTCCTTCGGTAGTCATCTTTTAGCTTAATTTGTCTCTTCTATCCGTCGACATTTTTTTACTTTCTACTTTTAGGTTTTGACACTTGAAAAAAGTGTGTGATGATCAATTCATTACATTGTTACATCATCAAAATGACACAATGACTTTTCACATAAACTATTTCTCTTTTATGTTATCTTTAATTTACGAATAAAAAAAAGACTATCGCTTCTATATGATCTTAATAAGGTACGGGACTTTGTATGTGACATTTGTTGGGCTTCTCTTTTTGGGAGTCTGCACCTTAATTTTTTTGAGCAATAAACTCCTCCGGTCGAAGACTAGTGATAGGTGGTCCTGCGGAGCTTTCGAAAAAGGATAGCCTTGTGTATAAGCACAACAATGAACTGTGGCAAACCCTTAGACGACCTATCTAAGATTGGGAGGATCCTCAGTAGTGGTGACCTTTTCACTCTTCCACGGACTGATACATGTACCGAATGCTCATACGGGAAAGTTGACTCCTGGGTCTGGAATCTGGGGGTTGCTCCGAGAAACACCATTCTCTTTCTTTCTTCTTCCGATCAGGATAAGTTGATTGGTTCATTTCGTCCTCCTATCTACGCAATTCTTTGTCTTCGTTCGTGATCATGTTAGGAAAAAGATAGTTGTAGAGGAGCTGAAAGCCACTTGACCATAAGGAGAGGAGCACCCCTATTTTTTTGTCCTTTTTCTGTTAATTTAATTAATAATTAGTTCATGGACACGTAAATATAAATTATCTATGCTTTTTTCTGGAAGCAAGAATCACGAATTATGTAGTTAGTATTAATAAATGTAACAAGAACCATGACAATTAAGGAAATTTTACGTCACATGGTTATTTAGGAGCTCTAATTACATTTTTATACACAGTTCCAAATAATTACCCGAGCAAATTTACTTGTGCCTAAGGGCTGAGGCATAACTATAAGTGAACTTATGCCTTGCAAATTATTTAGTCCGATTTTTATTATTATTTTTCTTCTGGCAGGGACATTTTCAACTATCTTTTTTTACTTTAAAGCTCAAAGGATAAGAATTCAAGACCATCTATTTGTACGAGAAAAATAAAAACCACCCTAAAATAGAAGTATTTGTGTAAATGACCCTATATATCTATCTCTAGCAGTCTATTGCTGGGTCAGATTATTATGGGCTTGTGTCAAATGATTCACTGGCCCCTTTGTTGGTCCAGTTCATTAGTTTCACCAAGTGGCCCATAAACAACTCTCTAACTATCTTTCTCTGATATGACCTCCAATGTTTATCCTACAAGTAGTATTTCATCGATTTACTGAATTAGTCTATCGAGTTTGTATACCTATAATATATACACCTTAGATGGTTTCACTTAGTGCACTAGATAAGCCCTTTGTTCACCATGGTAAAATTCACTTCAATATGCTGACATGGTATAAAATCAAACTACAAGCCAAAGTTTTTAATTTTCTGTGAAGTAAATACCGGGGGAACAAGAGTTGCACACATCTATAGAGATAAATTAGGGCAAAGGAGTTTAAAGCATGGAGATGTGTGCACATTCCTGCTGGATGAGTTTTCTATTTGGAGAATAGAATTGAACACCAGAGACTTCACATAATTTGTAGTATGGACATATTACCTCAGAATCCATGGGATGGAATGATTTCCCGGTGCCCTAAGTCAAATTCTCAAAAAATAATCATTTTGCAGTCTTTCTTTCATTGGTGTTGGAATTCATCCTGCATCCACTCTTGATTCGATCACACCGCATTATCAACTGCTCTTAATGTAAGTGTTAAAATGAATTTACCATTTCTTACTACATTTATCAGTGGAAAAAAACAAGCTGAGTTAATATTATGTAAATGGTAGGTCTCAACATCAGAATTATATATGTTCTTGACCAGGCAATCATCTGGGCCAATCATGCATTTATCTGGTTCTCATAACACAAGCACTTGGTCCACATTCATAGGCCTAGAACATCACCAGAGGCTAGCTCACTTGAAGAGGATTGCGAATTCTAGGAAGGAGCTAGCCCCAAAGAGGAGTCGTCAACATGGTCATTGAGGAAAACTCTGTTTATTAAAAAGAGAAGACATTGTCAAGTGGGTCACAGGGCTCCATCAGCATGCAATCTCTACAACAGGAATCCTTATTTCAAGAACGACTATGGATGGACCAAGAAGTTGGTTGAGTCTGATTATTCTCCTCTAAAACAAAATGGCAATGGAGTTTATCTTGTAAATCTATCTCCGTTAATGATCATTTGCACGCATTAACTCAAATCTCCACGCACGAAAGCAAATCATCGTTAACCTGGTCCAGACACATACAGCAACTTGTATGATTCTTTTCTTGCTTACACATGTTATCTATCTTTTACTTGTAAGTGTAGGGATCCATGATGGCACCTCATGTTAATCCAACAGCAATAGTGTATGGAGTAGTGTTGAAAGGGACTGGTAGGATCCAAATTGTGTATCCAAATGGAACTTTCGCCAAGAATGCAAGAGTGCAAGATGGGGATGTTTTTTTGGGTGCCAAGGTACTCCCCCTTCTGCTAAATTGCTTCAATTGAATGGCCCGTTTGAGTTCTTCGGCTTCGCTACATCAGCAAGGAGGAACTGAACTCCTTGTTGTAGAGCTTGAGAGGGCCAGAATTTGCAGCTGCATTTGGAATTGGTGAGAAAAGACTTAAAAGGATTACTAATGCTCGACATAAACAAGTCATTTTGCCATCATCACCAGCTGCTCCTGGTCACTCAGTCTGGTTGAGTTATGACATGAAAGCTCGAAGCCAGTTTTGGAATTTTTTTTTCCTTCTCTTTTCTGTTTTTCTTTCATGCGATCTGATTTTGTTTCCTCAGTAGTCTTGTTCCACACAAGACACATTGCCCTTTTGAGTTGTGAATAAGACGGATTGTTTTTTTTTGGACATGATTTTGTTTGTGATTTGAAGTCTGTACTATTAGTTATAGGAATATTTCAAATTTCAGTTATACCTATGGTGGTATTTCTTGAGTTACTAAAATTAATTGAAAACATATTGTAAAATTTATCCGTACTTCGTCTTATTATGTTCATGTTGCAGATCTATCAGTTGATAGTCTCACAAAAGTATTGGTCAAGCCGTTCAGCCATGATATGTTCAAGTTTGGCTTAGGGGGTGTGTTGGAACAACAATCTTCTGAAAAGGCCAAGAGGATTTACCATCTATTATATATAAATGAAGTAATTTTGACCTTATCTATAGCCATAATATGCTATAGTACATCTCTTGTGATACTTTTGTCATAAGACACGGCTCCAATCACTGATCCACCTGGTCAGTGTCTCCACATTTTTGGTAATATCTTCCAGAGAATCACTTTTTAGTATGACCACAATATCCTCTGGATAGTTCTCTTTTACCTCCTCCAACAAAACTTGAAAGATTTGACTTTCAGTATTACTAGCAAGCTTTTGATCGGAGTAACCTCTGGGACAGCCAACCAGTCTAGACATATTCAATAGGGTGATACCAGAGATACATGCAAACGGAAAAGTAAGGATCAATTGATAAGAGTACCTCTTAGTGAACCTATCATACAAGATAGAACTGTCAGTTTGAAGCACCACCACACGATCAAAGCAACGCTCCGGAAAGAAGTCACAGGCATGATGATCAACGATGTTTCCACCTTCTTCCATTAAGTTTTCAAGAGCATTGCATACCTGGATAAGCGACATCATGCAACGTAATCTTCAAAGGAAACTAATTTCCCCAGTCCAGGAAATAGGAAAATTTGGTATGCGAAAACTTCATATAGTAACTATAGAATAAGAAAGTTTTCTCCTCTGCAGCCCTGCCTTCTTTCCCATCACAATGGCATACAACCACAGGAAGTGCAGGGTGGAGAAATAACAGAGTCACCATAACTCAAATTCCATCACTTGATCATCTGTAACTAAAACCGCTTTGAAGAGTAACAAATCAATATATCAATCAATCAAACCTCAATCCCAAATTAACTTAGTTGAGTATATCTATATGAATACAATATCCATTTGACTAAATTCAGTTCCATTTTATTTCGATACTAAATATGTTGTACTTTGAAGAACACAACTTAAACCAAATTCAAATTATTCTGTTATCTAACCCTTAAATCTCACCTATTAATGTTTACCATCAAGCTTTAACTATTTGTGTCCATTAAATCTAAAACTTCCTTAACTATCATCGGAACATCTTCTGGATTAGGAACAACAAAAGCTCAAAACTTGAACAAAAATAGAATAATTGGTAAATTAGTTTAAAATTAAGAAATCTACCTAAATGTATAAAAACTTACGAGGTCTTCGTTGATGTAGTAGCAATCGAAGGTGTCATCCCAGCCGTTTGTCATGTTTTGCTCATTAGCAAAGTCGCCGACGTTGATGTGGCGGAGCTCCGTCACGTCCGCCAGGGCAGCCGCCGTAGTCGTCTTCCCTGTGCCTGGAGTTCCGATGATAAGTATATTAGGTCTCTTACTGCGGCTGCTATTTTGCGCCATTGCCGTGAGTTGAATCAACAACAGAGCTTTGAGCTAGGTCAACTCTTTAACGTTCGTTTCAACAAAATTAAATTATTAAGAGAAATCGAAATAAATTAGAGTTAACTGATTTATTAAAATGAATGTGTTTACATTATACCTTAGATCCTTTTCTTTAATTGCATTTGATATGCTCATCACATTGCAATTTCTCTACTTCATTTAGTTAGGTATATAAGTTTGAAATTTTATAATTTTGAGATTTCAATTATCTATTTATTAGAACCTGAGGTAGATTTTTCGTCCGTCTAGAAGTAACGATTTTTTCATATCAAGGCTCGAACTCAGTATCTCTATTCAAGGAGGGTATCCTGTCAAAAATTGTATTATTAGCTTTATTCTGAATTGCTTATATTAAACATTTATTAAAAACCTTAATATAAGTATAAAAATTAGTATGTATATCTTAAAAATTAAATGCATTCTTTTAGTGCGTTAGAGTAGCCCTTTGAATTGGTCATCAAATTTCACTACTTCATTTGGTTCAGTATACAAGCTTCAACAAATATTTTTAGGATCTAAACGTTAATTAGACAAGAAAAGCCTAGAAATCTTGTATGGTTGACAACTCCTCCCTTTAAAATCTCACCATTCCCTCTATATAAAGAATGACAAATCCTTCATCTCCATTGTACCAAACTGATTAAAGAAAACTTGCTTTTGTGTAACAAGTTGAAAATGGGAAATAGGAGGACATTGTTGCTTCTAGTGCTTGTACTTTTCTCAACACTAGTGGCCTCTGTTTGTGGCTATGAATATGAAGGGAGAAAGAGAGAACGAAAGCGCGAGCAAAGGCCACACGGAGAGAAATGGTTCTTGTTGCGTCAGTTACATAATGTTGTGAAAACTGATGCAGGGTCGATGAGAATGGTGAAGGGTGGCTATCGACCGGGGTCATTTCTCCATAGTCCAATGCATATTGGTTTCATCTCCATGGAATCCAATAGTCTCTTCATCCCTCAATATCTTGATTCGGATCTTGTTCTCTTTGTTCACCATGGTAATTAATTAAACTTCATATTCACTTTCACTACATCTTTGAGTTTAACTTCTATGTAACTGGGAGTACTATTCTTTTCCTTTAACGAACCAGAATATTCATTTTTTTTTGTAAAATGAATACAGGGGAAGCGAGAGTTGGACACATCTATAAAGATGAATTAGCGGAAAGGAGTATGAAACAGGGAGATGTGTACACAGTTCCTGCTGGATCAGCTTTCTATTTAGAGAATAGAAATGAAAACCAGAGACTTCACATGATTTGTAGTATCGATATTACCACAGAATCCATGGGATGGAATGCTTTCCAGGTATCCTAAGCTAATTTCTCGGCTTTTCCATTTCTTGTATTAGGTACAATGTCCTAATTTTCTTCCCAAAACTTTGTAGTAACTTGTGTAACTATTTTCAGTCGTTCTTCATTGGTGGTGGAGTTCATTCTGCATCTGTTCTTGCTGGATTTGATCATACCACATTATCAACTGCTCTTAATGTAAGTATTCGAGGGATTTATTTATTCTCGAGTGTAAAAAACTGAGTCAAGATTCTGTAAAATGGCAGGTATCGAGAGCAGAATTAAACACGTTCTTGACCAGGCAAACATCCGGGCCTATCGTGCATTTATCTGGTTCTCATCACTCAAACATTTGGTCCAAATTCTTGGCCCAAGAACCCCACCAGAAATTAGCTCACTTGAAGAGGCTTGTGAATTTTAGGGAAAAATCTAACCCCAAAGAGGACGAATCAACATGGTCATTGAGGAAATTTTTATTTACTCTATTAACCAGGGAAAATGTTGTCAAGAGAGTGAATTACAATGCTCCATCGACGTACAATCTCTATAACAGGAATCCTGATTTCCAGAACGAATATGGATGGAGCAAGGCGTTGGATGAGTCTGATTATTCTCCTTTAAGACTATCCGGCAATGGAGTCTATCTAGTCAATCTATCTTCGGTAATGACCCGATCACTATTTAAGATCATGGATTTTCCCTTCTTACTTAAATGTTTGTTTTATCTATGTTTCATGGTTAATGTAGGGATCCATGATGGCACCTCATGTTAATCCAAGGGCAATAGAGTATGGAGTGGTGTTGAAAGGAACCGGCAGGATCCAAATTGTGTATCCAAATGGGACTTTAGCAATGAATGCAAGAGTACGAGAAGGGGATGTTTTTTGGGTGCCAAGGTACTTCCCTTTCTGCCAAATTGCTTCATTGAATGGCCCATTTGAGTTCTTCGGCTTCACTACGTCGGCAAGGAGGAACCATCCACAATTCTTGGTGGGTAGGAACTCATTGATGCAGAGCTTGAGAGGGCCAGAATTTGCAGCTGCATTTGGAATTGGTGAGGAAAGGCTTAAGAGGATTGCCAACGCACAACATGAACAAGTTATCTTGCCTTCATCATCGTCGGATTCTCCTATGAAGATGAACAAGGGTTTTTTTTAGTTTAATGGAAATTCTAGTACGTCGTTGGTCTAGTTGAGTTACGGCTTGAAAGCTCGAAACCAGTTTTGTTACTTAGTTTTGCTTTTTTCCCTTGCTGTTATACGGTCTGAGTTTGTTTCCTTGGAAGCAAAACACATTACCCTTTTGAGTTGTGAATAAGACAGACTGTTTTTCTTGACATGGATTCTATTTGTGGTTTAAACTTCATCAACGTCAATTTCACTCATCTTATTTGAATTAATGCTGCATTGCATTTGTTATACATTTGCTGGCAACAGTAAATACTACATCATCAAAAATAGTCTTCATACATTAAAAGCCGAAGGCCAATTCGGTGAGTAAATTTAACAGCATATTCTATAAGGGAATACTAGATTGATTCATTTCTCAACTCTCGTGGCACCAAGTGGGGAGCATCCAGCATACTAATTCTAACCGATCTCATCATGAGACTAGAGACGGTAATTTCAGCCATATAAGTTGAAAAAGGTCCATTTATGTAATGAAATGCTAATAAGGCGAGAATCTCATGTCATTCAAACAAACTGATTCCGTTTGGTCACCTTTCTCTTTTTGGAATCCAAAGAGGCGTTGATCTATTATCAGTCATAAGTTGGATTGAACTTGTATATATTTTTCATTTGAAGAAATCTTTACGATTTTATGCCTAATGTTTTTTGTTATCTCTAAAATACTCTCCCTTTATAACTTTGGGTTTGAACCGTGGTCCGTGGGTATGAAAAAAATTCGTAGAGGGCCCTTTCCTTCGAAGAGGGACCTAAGCTGTGTAAATCTTAATTAATCAGACTCTAATGCAGATATCAGACATTGAACAAATATTTTTTTTTAAAGAAAAAAGGAAAACCCTCGCACAACAGATACAATCTTGATTGATGCATTTTCTTCTTTTCTAACTAAAACTTCATTCAATACCCATTTCTTGTGATAATAATCATATGAATTCTAGGACTAGTAATATATTCTTCAATTTCCAACCTGACTTTAAAATATTGACAATGACGGAGAATGGAAATGATTTTTTTTTTAAAATGAAGAGATTTACATAATTAATTAAATAAACTCCTACTATTTTAAAAGGGGCAAATTAGTCCGAAAATTCAGTTCCCAAGAGTAATTTTTTTCCCTTCTCTTTGGGGTATGTCGTCATGAATACAATTCAGGTATGCTACATAATCGATTAGAACAAACTGCATTTGTCATTTATTTTGTAAGTTTATGGTCAATTGCTTATTGTAAATAGTATAATACAAGTGTAAGAAATTATTCCATCTTTGAAATGGTCATCAAATTACATCATTTCGTTCTGTATTGATCTTTCGACAAATTATTTTTCTTTGGTTCACCGATTATTTTTCAAGATCTAAACGTTAAGTACACCAGAAATGCCTACAAATCTTGCATGGTTGACAACAATTCCTCTTAAATCTCACCATTCCCTCTATATAAATCTCCACAATCTGCACCTAAGTCATAAGTGAACCAAAACTAAGCATTAAAGAGAACTTACAAATTAAAACTACTAGTTGAAATGGGAGATACAAGGACATTGTTGTTTCTAGTGCTGCTACTTTTCTCTGCACTAGTGTCCTCTGTTGGTGCCTATGAAGAGGAAGAAAGCGAGCAAATGACACAAGGAGAAAAATGGTTCTTGTTGCGTCAGTTACATGATGTTGTGAAAACTGATGCAGGGTCGATGAGAATGG
>JBCEWC010007879.1:0-20772 GCA_038996855.1 Solanum aculeatissimum | reverse complement strand
ATAATTTGCTCTCGTTATTATTTTAAGCTGCATAATTTAAGCTTTGAATGCCTTGTCTCTTTGGATCACTGCTTAAGTTAGTTCTCTGCTCACTGTTGGTATAAGCGTCTCATCATGAAATCAAGTTGCATATCTAGGTTGAATTTCTTTCTTTTTCTCCCTTCCTATTATGTGTTGAGACGCGTTAATATTAATGTTAAGACTTGTAGGAATTTTTGACATTATGACGCTGCCATAATACCCTTCTTTTGTTTGTTTCGAATGTGATAGCATTTTGTTAAAACAAGACTAAAAATCGCCCTTGTCAAGTTTCCTATTTGGCTTCTCTTCGTTGCATTCCCATTAATTCACTACTTATACTTTCCTGGATCTTATTGGTTTAAGCTTGGTTTCTTTTGAATTGCCTAGAAGGCTAATGTATATTCAATTTAGTTTCTAACTATGGCATGACTACTCTTCCTGTGTCTGTGGGCTCATGACAAGCCATGCTTGAAAAATTGAATAACATGTTGTCTCCGTTTGTTCATTGTTTAAATAATTTAGAATGAAAAATTCCAGTTTATTACTTGGTTAATGTGATTTGACCTTTCTTTTGCATGTAATGTCAACCCAAGTTCATTTTGAACTCTATTCTTGCATATCGTTGAGATTTGAGTCAATGCCACCTCGTATGAATTGATGGTAAGCAGATGTGAGCTTAATGAAGCTGAACCAAAGATTTCCAGGAAGTTTTTACAAGATTTTGAGAGCCAAATTCGTACTATATACATTGATATACAACGTGTATACAGTGCAGCGATACAGGGACAAAAGGGCTAGAAAAGCCAAAAAAATTGCAGCAAGGGGCAAATGGGTCAAAGCCCAAAATTCTAAACTCTCTTTTTATTTTATATTTTTATTTAGATGCTAACATTTATTTGTTTAGTTAACTTAATTAAATCCCCAAGCGACAAACCGTTTATGTTAACTTCTTAAATTGTTTATCTTATTATTCTTTTTTTTTTTTTGAGAATTTTTCTTTAGTTCAAAATTTTCAATTATTGATTTTCTTTCAAAAATAGTTGGGTTTATTCAAGTCTTTCGAAACATTAACCAATTATGTTTTAAAAGTATTTTAAATGTTCCGATTGTTTGTCATTTCCTTTTCCTAAACAAATAAATAAACAATATATAATATTTTTGATAAATAATGATATTGACATCTGCTTTGGAAATTCAAGTCTTTAAGATTTTTGACATTTTTTCTTTTAAAATGATTCTTTTTAACACCTAGCATTTTTTATTATTATTTTTGTGTTAAAAAGAAAGAAAGAAAGAAACTTACCTGATTTTTTTTTTCTGCTTTCACTTAATTAATTCTCAAATAAATCTTTTTCTTAGATAGCTTAGTGATTTTTAAATATAAACTCTTTTAATGTCTAAATCCTTTTTGTCAAATTTATTTTTTACTTAAATTGGTTATATTTAAAACTATTTTATATTCTTAGATTTAATCTCTTTCAAATAGTTAGTCAAACAATTTTTCTAATCGTCGGATAACCACGCGTTAGCAGCCATTTCAAGTGCGTAAAACCTTCTTGAAATGGAAATTTGAACCCGAACTCATTCTCTGGGAATTTTAAAAGGATTTTTCTGTTTAAGTCTTTTTAAAATCATTTTAACGGTTTTCTTGATTTTTTCCTTAAAAATTAAGTGGCGACTCTATTTTATTTTCTTAAAATTGATTTTTTTTCTAAAGTTTAAGTTGATTTTTCGAAAAAACCGACATTTTCCCCATTAAACACAACGATTGTTGCAATTTTTTTCATCCGCTTGAATATTATTTTATTGACGCGAAATTTTATTGTCATACAATAATAATTAATAATATGAGTTAATTAGAAAAATATAAGTAATGATTTGTAGGTTATCAAGTTGGCATACCATAGGGACACAAGACTGTAATATTAATGTGACTCTATTGAGTTGTTAACTAGGATGGACACTTATACGCTATATAACTTTTATAATTTCTATAATGTGTGATGTCTATCATGTGTAAAATGTTTAATGCTTTGAATTTTGACTTTTTTTATTCTAATTCTCAAATTATATTTAAAAAATTATTTAAATATATATTATAAATCTATTTTTACATAATAATTAATTAATTTACTTAATTAGAGATCATATCAATATCAAATATAAGTAGTGATTCACAACTTGTTAAATCGACTTTATATAGGACACAAGACTGCAACATTAGTGTGTGACTATCTTTATTTATTATTAACTAGGGTCGACAATTATTAACTATGCATTTTTTTATTATTATATTTCTATAATATATCGATATCTACCATATCTAAAATATTTTGAATTTTGATTATTATTTTTGAAATATTTCAAAAGTATACGTAAAAAAATATTTAAATATATAATATAAATTTATTTTAAATATAATAATTAATATAATAATTAATAAAATACTTAATTAAATGTCATACTAATAACAAATATCAGTAATGATTCATTAGTTATCAAATCGGGATAGAGTAGATTACAACATTTTGTAATTTCTTGGATTGTTATTAACCAGGGTTGATACTTATGAATTATATGATTTTTATAATATACCAACAATCCAACATTTATCATGTCTAAAGTGTTTTTGAATTTTGACTGACAATATTGAAGTATTTAAAATCGTATCTTTAAAAATTAATAAATAACAATTAAAATTTATTTAAATGTAATTGTCAATGGAATTACTTAACTAAAACTAACCGTCATATTCATAATATTTTTTTAAAAAAAAAAACAAATGGTCTATGACAAAAACTTCAACTATTGCAACAAAAATAATTGGGAAAGACATAAAAATATGTTGTATGTGTATTTGGTACCACTACTTAAATATTACAATAAATGTGTCCATTTCCCATACCATGAAAATATTTTCAATATATGAAAAACAATTTAAAAATAAATTAATAAGAAAATTCCAGATTTTAGAGGGAAGGGTAAAAATGTTAAAAAGGAAAACTAATTTATAACGTGAATAGGTCTTTTTCGATTGTAATCAAAATTTGAGCTAAATTTTATAGTCAAATAACATTACCCTTTGATAAAACTATGTGAGAATTGATGATTTCACAATTTGTTGTTATTCTGACTAATCCATGAAGAATAAAATTTTGGATTTTACTACTAATTAATCAATAAACTTTATTGTAGAATTTTAATATGTTCACACACTCCCACGCGAAACACGCACTCAGTGTTTTCTTCCTTTCTTCCACCAAGTTTGAAACCTTCTAGTACCAAAATACCAACTTTGAAATTCAACAACTATTGTTTTGTTTCAATTTATTTATCTTAATTACTATTTAAACGTAAAATAAAAAATTATTTTCTTTAGTCATATTTCTAGAAAAAAAATTTAAATGATTAATTATTGTATTTTATAATATTTATATTTAATTTTTAAATATATACTACCTCCGTTCCATATTATATGAGCATCTTTCTATAAATATTTGTCTCATATTATATGGGCATTTACCTAATTAGGATAGAATTAATTTTTTTTTTTCATTTTATCCCCTCCATTAATTAGTGTATTAATAATTTTTTCTAACTTAATTTAATGTATATTGATATAAATAAATGGTAAAGTTTACTAGTGCATTAATAATTTCTTAATAACTATGTAAAACGGAAAGTGATCTTATAATATGAGAGAGAGTAATTAGTTTGACCTTCATGTTCCTAATCAAATCAAACAAATTGACAGTTTACTGAATACTCCAAAAGTTGCACAAAAATCTTCCTTATTATTAGAGGATTGAGATTTTAACAACCTTATTGACTTACTAATACAATTGCCTAATATAATCATACTTGCAGCAGCACTTACTCTTTCTTCTTGATTTAAATTTCTAATTTCTTCATGTAAATCAGCAATAAAAACATGTGAAAAATAGTATAATTAGAAAATTTAATTAGGTGCAATAGAAAGATGCTAATGCTTCTCTAAATTATACTTAATAAAAAAAATAACACTATAAATTTCTAATTATGCTGGTAATTAATTAGAGGGCAAAGATTAAGAAAATTATAGGGATGTAAGAACAGTTACTTGTTTATTTGTCTTCATATAGTATTACTAGTTTGACTATTTTTGTGGAGACTAACACTCACAAATTGAAATTAGGAAGCATTGTTGTCTGTATGGTTACGTCCATATATTGAAAACTTGTCCCTATATAATCGTCTTTGTCACGCAAAAACATTGTCTTTTGTCCTATTTTTAAATTGATTACAAGTCAATTCCAACCACAAAACATCTACTATAACCTTTTGAATGGAAATATTACACGAAACGTCGTCCTTTTAGTTGTCATGTTATATTCTTTTAAAATTAATTTAATTAATTTTTAAAATTAAATTAAATTATTTAATATTTTAAAATAAAATTTTTGATATTCTGAAATTATATTTTCATAAAAATAATTTTAAAATGTTAGTCAAAATTTATATAGTTATGACTCGTTGGTATTTTTGGTTACAAATATTAAAGTTGCTTCATGATATTGTATTGTCAAATTTTATTCTTCAAGTTTCTCTTTCGTTATTACAAGAATCATGGTAATCAACTAATTTGGATTATTGACCGAACCATCCAAAGAGTCTAAGAAAACAGCTATTTCATGTGCCTTCCTATCATACTCAGCTTTTACATTAAATCTTATAATATGATTTTAATAGTTATAAATTAAAGTAATAACATATCTCTTGATCATGATTAAGTGATATTATTATATTATGTGATTAAGTAATAATTGTGTTTGTGTTGATTCTATGTAATGTAAAGACAAAAAATATAGGTCTTTTTGTTAATTTTATACTACGTTGCTTTAATTTATTTAATTACCCTATTCATCGCTTAGAAATCATTTAGTACAAAGATTAATAGCACACAAATTAACAATTTAGAGATTAATAATGTAGGATTTATTGCTTCCAACCTAATCTTGTATGGATTAAAGCTCTATAAAAAGTTTCTTCCAATCATATTCTTAAATTATTATGAAATTTTTTATTTTTGTAATTGAATGAAGGTAGATAACTGTTGAACACTATTATTTTTTTATGGCTTTCTAACTAGCTAGGAGAAGAACAATTTTATAACGATGTTTGCTATTTTCTCACTTGAATTATTTGAGAATTAATAATTGTCATCTTAATAAATTGATCATTCATAACGTCAACTTTCAATTTTAAAAAGATAGACCGTCTAATTTTAAAATAAAAAATGATAAGTCACAATAAAATTCAGTAAACCATCTATGTATATTTACAGCAACCAATCCCATATTTTACCCCAAATTTGTCTATCTTAACAGGTTGTCAAGGTTCCCACAACCCTAGTTGTGGGTTTAGCCTAGCATACTTGATGAAATCATATTATGAACAGATAAAGAATTCATGGAAAAGAACTTACGATTGAAGAAACAATGAATTCACGGATTACAATCTCGAAACGATGATGGAAAACCCATGAATTAAATGAATTTTGCTCAAAAGTTATGTTCTCTCCTTAAGTTCTCTCCTCAGCAGTTAATAATAATGAAAAACGGAATAAAAAAGTATATATATACAAAAGAAAACCTAATCCGACTTGAAATAGAAAAATAGGCTTTGGCATGGCTGATGGCAGTTACATGGCATGTATGACACTTCACGGACCGTCACACGGTCCGTGGTCCTTCACTTTAACATTTTTCACTGTCGCCTCCTTGTCATCTTCATGACCCATGGTAGGTCACACAGCCCGTGGTAGGCCACGTGTGCTTTCACTTTGCGTGATTTTTTCTTAATTTTCATCGTACTCCATGCACGTCATGTAGACAACTTGTATCATGACCCGTGTGCATTCCTACGGTCAGTGAAAGGTATCGTGGGACATGCCTTGTATCCTTCACCGCTTTCTATAGTTCCCAAGTGCTAAGTGTGGGCTAACGGTAGGGCTCACAGTTCGTTTCATGTCTCACGGACCGTGCTATCCCATGTGATCATGCACTTGAGTGTTTTTCCCACTACTTCAACAACCTTTGTTCTAGCTTGCGTCAGTTCTACAGCTCATGACACGACCCATCTCGAGCTTCACGATCTGTGGGGTTCTTCGTGTGTTGTGCCTTTGTAACGCCTTGCTTCATTCACCCCTGAGTGCACCGAAGATGTTAAAGTGTGAGGCCACGAATGGCCCCACGGTTCGTGAAAGGGTTCGCGAGCCATGAGGGCTCCCGTGATGCCTCACTTGGTTCATTTCTTGCTTCTCTCCTGTCAGTAGTGCATCATGTCTCCTGGACGGTACGGCCCACAACCCGTGTAAGGACATACGGCCCGTAAGGGTGCCTGTGTGGTCCTTGTTCAGTTCATTTTCCTCTCTTTCAACCTTCTTCTTGTTTGAATCTACATCTTGGCCTTATTCCTGAAAAATAACATAAAATAACATATCAAACCCACAAACTTGCTTGAGAACTCACAAAATTTCCATGTGTAAAAGCGTTATAAGAGTCGTATTTTCACGACTCATCAATTTCACACCATTCTCTAATCCTGTCTCGCCTTATTCTTGTTAACCCTTATTTCTTACTCCATATAATCATCCTCCTGAAATTTGCATGACAAGTCCATTCATATTTTTAAGTCGTGTTATTTTGAGTCCCCGTAATCCAAAAAGTTTGATTGATATCTATCTACAACCATTGATAGATGAGCTTAAACAACTATGGTTTGAAGGTGTAGTGACGTATGACATACCAACTAAGCAAAATTTTATTATGCGTGCTTGTTTAATGTGGACTATTAATTATATTTTTGCATATGAAATGTTGTCTGGTTGGATGACTGTTGGAAATCTCGTTTTTCCTCATTGCATGGAACATAGTAAGGCTATCACCCTAAAGCATGGCCAAAATATTCATGATTTGATTGTTATCGTCAATTTTTGTCAATAGATCACGAGTTTAGAAATATGAAACATGTGTTCAGAAAAAATAAGGTTAACAATGATCCCCCACCTCTATCATTGATAGGGCATCAAATTTAGGAGAGATTTTCTCAACTGCCTAAAGTTACAGAGGCTCCAGCACATTCTAGACTTCCTAGATATGGCGTTGAATATAACTGGACCAAATAAAGCATGTTTTAGGAGTTGCCGTATTGGAAGGATAATCTCCTGCGACACAATCTTGATGTGATGCATATTGAGCAAAATTATTTTGACAATTTGTTCAACATAGTGATGAATGTCAAGGGGAAGACAAAAGACAATCCAAGAGCTAGATTAGACTTAAAGGAATATTATAGAAGAAGGGAATTGTGGCTGCAAGAACTATCAAATGGAAAACTTTTTAAGCCCAAAGCTAGTTTTTCATTCATAATGAATGAGAAACGTAAAATATATGAGTGGGTGAAAATTTGAGGATCCCAGAAGGATATGCTTCAAATTTAGGCAAGCGGACGGATCCGAATGAAGGGAAGTTGATAGGTATGAAAAGTCATGATTGTCATGTATTCATGGAAATTTTGATTCCTATTGCTTTTAGCAATTTACCTGAAAGGATATGGAAACCAATCACAAAGATAAATTTTTTCTTTAAAGATTTACGTTCTGGTTAGTTGTTTGAAAGTAGTTTAGATAGGATGAAGGAAAATATTCTTGTTATTACTACAAAGCTGGAGAAAATCTTTCCATGTGGCTTTTTCGATGTGATGGAGCATCTTTCGATTCATCTTATACAAGAAGCCCAACTTGGAGGTCCTACTCAAACATGGTGGATATATCCATTTGAAAGGTAATAATTTTTCTTATATAAGTAATTAATTTTTTATATAATCTAATCATTGGTTAACATATTTGCATGCATACATACATACATACAGAAAAATTAGAGGTTGCAAATAATCAATTAAGCAGAGGGGACAAATTGAAAGATCAATTGTGCAAGCCCATATTGTCAGAGAAACTAGTGACTTTTACTCCTTTTACTTTGGGGATGAAGTCTCATGTAGGAGAAATAGGCCAAATCGCAATAATGAGGGTGATAGTGATCCTATGTTTCCACCTATTTCAATTTTTAATCAAAGTGAATGAGGATCTAAAATGTGTGAAAGACGAAGCCCCACTACTATGGAATATCAATCAGCTATGACCTATATTTTGCTTAATTGTCCTAAAATTCAGTCATATCTTGAGTAAGTGTTCAATTATGTTATCAAATTACATAGTAATATATGAGTACTAATTGACAAAATTATACGTGTCAATAAAAGCTTGTTTGTAAACACATGGGGCGACGAAGCTATATATACAAGGTTTTCAACATGGTTAAAGAGTTATGTAAGTGTGGGAGTTTAAACATATTAAATCGAAAAGTATAATGTATTCATTTTATACTAAATTGTATTATCATGAATATAATTTGTAGATTTATAATGAATACTCAAACGTCGAACATTCACCATTTGTGAGAGAGATCGCACTTGTGTGAATGATTTTAAGTTTCAAATTGAGGAAGTTTTTATGTACAAGAAAATCAATAACAGTGGTGTGTATGTTCAAGGTGATGTCGACGGTAATGGCCATACAATTGAATATTTTGGTGTAATTCAAGAGATTATTAAACTAAGATATTCAGGTTGGCCTAAGAAAAAGATAGTATTATTTCGATGTAAGTGATTTGATCCATCACAAAGAGGCACAAGGGTGGACCAACAATATAACATAATTGAAGTTAAACACACCAGACAAAATGCAAGTTATGATCCTTTTATCATTGTCCAAAATGCTAAGAAAGTCTATTATGCTCCATATCCATTGCGTAGAGATAAGGTTGATTGGTGGGTTGTTATTAAGACAAATCCTGTGGGAAGAACAGAAATTGAGAATATATTAAATGTGACATACCAAAATAATGTTGCACTTGTTCAACAACAAGTTGATGTTAAGTTGGAAACCACACTAAAACATCCTCAACACATACTAGAAGAGGTTTTTAATGATGACCTTGTAATGCCAAATGTTGAGGAAGAAGTAAATGAGGAATATGAATCATTTGAGGACGAGGAATGGGAGGACAATGAATATGAAACAACTGAGGAATGGGAGGATGATGAAAATGAAATAAGCAAGGAGGAATAGAGTGGTACATTATAACTAGTATGTACGTTATTTATTGTGCCATTAAATCTATTTAAATTTTTTTATATATCGTATTACTACTTTACATACAGATGTCATCTGATAGTGATGGTGATAGACCTCGAAATCATCTTAGGGTAAGCAGTTCTAGTAGGAGTAGGAAGAAAAAGTCTACTAGGACACCTATTGATCCAGAGGATATTCCAAGACATATTTTCTCAGCCCCAGATCTCCAACGTTGCACAACTACTACTCCTACCATTCAGATTGTGTTATTTGGGACTATGGATCCTTTGACTTACCATAGTCAGCTTCAGACCACGCGACGCTTTTTCTTTGTCACAGCCCAGGTTCACTTCTTATGACCAGACCACCCAGCTATCACAGTGACTATTCCACGACCCCATAGATTATCATCTTCGTCGCTTTTTTAAAAGTGTTGACCAAAAAAGCGACGAAATGAACTGCGTCGTTTTTACGTCGATTTTGACAAAAAAAATGACGTAGTTCATTGCTTTTAGCCTATTTTTTAGTAGTGTATACATTCCATTAGTTATCTCTTTTAATTTGTAACACTAAGAACTAAATTGAGTAGTTTAGTTAAGTATAGATGTTGAAAAGGGATAAATTGGGAAAGGGTTGAAATGGAAGGAGAATAGGTGGGCATGGTGTGATAGATATGGAATATCATTCTAAAATTCAATTTTTTGATATTGTAGTTTGAATATTATGATATTTGATATATATTTTAAAAATTGGGAGTATATGATATTTATAAAAAAGATATTGAAATATTTATATCATACTGAAGTGTGTGTTATATACTACTAGCAAATATATTAAATAATAATAAATTATTTAAATATTGAAATTTTGACCATTCTATCTTGATTTGAATCTTCTTTTGGGGAGATCAATTAACAAAGAGAACTGTTTGCAATTTATTTTGAATATTTTTACATAGGTAAGATATTAATATGATATAAACGAGATATTTCTTGAAAAGTTAAAGTTATAATTCTTTATTATATGAATATATGTAAGTTAAAGTTGATTTAATTAATATAATCAATTTACTGTACTACAAAAATATCAAAATCAAACTTTAAAATACTGAACCATATCAAATTAATTTGCTACAACAATATTATTCTAATTTTAAAATCTATATACGAAAATTATGGAACCAAAATTTTCAACATCATACCTTACTTTACCCGTGTGTATAGCAGAATAGATAAATGTACCTAATTTCAGTGAATGAAAGAGAAAATGTATTGAAGCTAAAGTTCACGTAAACACGAAGTGTGGTTTATTACTCTTTTTTTAAGTTACCATATAGCCATTCTATGAATTAGATCGAAGAGTTATATATATTATATATTGGGCAAACAAATGATATGCTTCTTAAAATATATGAATTTCGTCATAATAAATATATTAATTAATGTATAATCTTAAATTTTAAAAAATAAATAATTAAATATTAAAAATAAAACATGAAAGAATTTTTTTTGATATACTAAAAAAGATTAATACTTCCTTCCTCCCATATTATATGGGAGGGAGGACGTATAATATTTAATATGGGATGGAGGGAGCATAATGATGTATTTATTTTAAATATAATAAATAAATAAAATTGAACCCAGAAAAGTATTCCTTCTATTAAAATTTGATTGTTAAATTTTGACTTGACACATTTACTAAGAAAATAATTATTGAAATAATAAGTTTATCATCTTATCCCTATTGATTGATAGAGTTCCAAACATATTTACTTATTATATTTTTCTAAGATATTAACTCAATAATGATAAATTGAGGGTATTACAGGAAAAGAATATCCTATTTTGTTTGTTAAAAATGACAAGTAAAAATAGAAATTTTAATATTGAAAATTTTTTACGATTAACTTTGAACGGAGAAAGTATTTCAAATTTATATGACTCACTCTTTTTTTAATCAATCCAAAAAAAATACATTTCTACATTTAATAGTAACTAATTTAGACTATGTACTTTGCACGTGCAAGTAGTGTCAAGTGTCAACCAATAAGACCTATATACATGAAAAATTAACTGACATGAATTTCATATGGGAAAGGTTAAAAAGCTATCCAACAAAAAAGTGAATCTCTTTCCTTCATATTTTTAATTAATTAGTTTATTTTGTCTATCATAATTAATTAGGATTTATATAAGGTGAAGATATTATTTTTAATATAGTTCAAACAAAGAAAGATTTAAGAACCAAAATTTCAAATCTCAATGATTAAGTTTGTTTGTTTTCAAGCCCTGAATCTTAATAATTATGTTTGTTTTTCTTATTTTACAATCATTTAATGAATCTGAATAGGTCTGAATGATTAAGAGTTATAATGAAAGTCTTAATATCATTAAAATGTCTATTTAAAATTTTTTAGAAATATACTAATTCATTGCTAATCCATTTGCTTGCACTCATCATTCACAACAATATTTCAAACACAACTACAAACTTACCATCCACAACCACAATGCTCAACCCAACCACAATTATCATTACTGTTAATCACCAAAATCAATATTCATCACCGTTAGTCATTTATGTAATTATCACCACCAACTTATAAATTAAAATAATTATTATAGACAAAATGTCACACCTAATTTATTTATTTTTTTAAAAAAAACCATTTATATCAACAAAAAAAAAAAGCAAAAAAATAAAGATAAAAAATCAAGCATTCTAGTCTTAAATATTTAAGTAAATTTTTCTACCTAGTATCACGTACCCTTGTAATATGCATGGTAGGCCTTCGGCTTTAACCTAAGTCGTGATTACATTATAAAATCAATTATTTTTTAAAAAAAACGTTCATGAATCATACCATGAATTTATTGCAACATAAATTAAAATCACAATAAAAGATTAAGATAAATAAACACAAAACATGAAGAAAAAAATAATGACTTGGGATATATAATAAAGAGTTAAAAATAAAAGATAAAGATAAATAAATATAAAACACAAAAAAGAAAATTAAGGACGTGAAATATAATAGAGAGGTAAAACCTATAAAAGAAAAACACTGCAAATCACCTACCAATAAATCCTATTCAATTTTAATTATTTATTATTATTATTATTTTTGATAAATTCTATCATTTAGATAACTCATAGCAAATTAGGGTTCTCCTTGCCGTGATCTATAATACTATTATTTCATACAAATAAGAAAATTAATTATATCATTTAGTTGATTTTAAAGGCCTAAAAGAGAAAGGAAAATTTAATTACTATTCTTAAATATATGTTTAAAGAAAATAGTAAAAGACAATATTATTTAAAGGAGAGATTTAATAAAGGACAAAAAGTTCAGGCAGTATTTTTAATGATTTCATATTTTTAATATAGTATAGATAATTTAATTTTAAAATATTTATTTTAAATTATTTATAATCACATAAACATTTATCACTTACTATTATAGACCATATATTTCAATTTTTTTTATCAAATTCCGTGCTAAATCTAATTAATTCATATAAAATAAGACGAAGATATATACTTCCTCCGTTTCAATTTAATTATCATAGTTACTAAAATAAAATGTCCCAAATTAATTGTTAATTTAAAAAATCAAGAAATAATTAATTATTTTTTTAATTCAATCCTTAATAATTACTACTCTTAAATGTGAAAAATCTATTTTTTAAGATATAATTTTCAAAAAAAAATATTTATTAAAATTATTTTAGTTAAATTACACGCCTTATTAATATTTATTTAAAAAATATGATAATTTTTAGCCCTGACGACTACTACTCCCTCTGTACCATATTATATGGACACTTTCTATTTTACACACTTATTAAAAAATTATTAATGCACTAGTGAATTTTACTATTTTACTCTTTATTTGTATTAATGTATATTAAATTAAGTTAAAAAATTATTAATATGCTAATTAATGGTGAGGATAAAATAAAAAAAATTAATCTTATCATAATTTAGTAAATGTCTAACAAAAAGATGTCCATATAATATAGAACGAAGATAGTAATAAATTGGGAGGGAGGTAGTATATTGATGATGAAGCTACCACTTGCGCTGCAGTTTGACTTGCTGAATTCAATGGACGCGAGAATATCATTTTTTTCAACTTGTGGGCTCCACTTGACCAAACCCCAAAACATGGACTCGCTGTCTCCCCCTTTTCCCGTTTTACACGTTTTCCAAAAATATAAACTTATTGCGTATTAAATAAATCCAAGAATACTTGGTGTAGTCATCCAAAAACAAAATATAATAACAAAAAGTAAAATTTGAAGAGAAAGGAGTTTGCCACACATCAGAATGAATTAATAGAAAAGAAGCAGTTGAAATATTATGAGAAAGAGTAAAATGTAACTTAGATTGTTTTCCTAAAGGACAAACAGTACAATCAGAATTTGCGGAAGAGGAATTACAAGGAATGAAATCCCTACGAACTAAAGCTTCAAGAAGATGTTTCCCCGGATAACCTACACTGGTGCTAAAGATATGTAGGTGAGACGATACTTGAGAGAACAACATGAGACGAGCGATGAGAGGTTGTGCGAACAGAATAGAGAAAGTCATTATTCTCACAATGGAGCAAGACTTGCTTGGTCTTCTTGCCCTTAACAAAAAAATTAGAATCAGTACGATGAACTGACATTAAATTTTTTTTGAAGAGAAGGAACATATAAATCATCATTTAATTAAAGAGGCTTAGAAGATGTCGGAATAAAAGAAGTGTCTATAGATAAAATAGGAAGAAGATTACCATTGCCAACCATCACCTATAACGAACCACTGTAAGGAGATGAAGAGGATAAAAGTGAGGAATTGTTCGTCATATACGTAGAAACACTAGAATCAGGATACCATACTGATGGTTGTACCTCCTCCAAATTCATAGCGGCAAAGGATTTTGGTAGTAAATTAGGCACATAGGAATGATTGAAATGATATCTACACTCCAAAGCAGTGTGATTAAAGTGGAAACAAATTTAACATTGTTTAGTAGAGGTGAAAGGGGGTCGCCCACGAATGCCATCACCGGAAAAGGAAGGGCGAAAAGGTAGTTGACACCCAATCCATTGAGGAGAAAATTTTGAGCGCAAGGAGTATTGATGTCGACCTCTGCCTCAATTTGATCTACCACGACCACGTCCATTATGGGATCCTTTGGGATATTGATTAGCACGATGAGTGAATGTGATAGATTGAGATTGAGAAGATAGTGGTGCTGGAGCAGAAGCCACTAAAGCAATGTGAGAAGTAGAATCTTCTTTGTCAGTCGCATTAATATGCACTTCTTCAGTAAGTAACAATGAACGCAAAGCTAGGAAGGATGAAAGTATGCCTGTCGCATTCAAATCAGAGATAAACGTACGATAAGAAAGTGAGAGTCCCTGCAAAGCTTGAGTCACTAAATCATCATCAGTAACTAGTTTTCCAACTACTCTAAGTGAACAAGCAAGGGAATGCGGTTGTTGGAGATAATCCTCCATGGAAAGGGGGCCTTTTTTAAAATTCTGAATTTTTGATTTCAGATGATTGACGAAGATGAAACCTGGTCTAGGTAAAGGGACGCAAGAACGTCCCATGCTAGCTTGGAAGTGTCGCAAGCGTAGTTGAGAAGTGAGTCAAAAACTGGAGGGGAGAGAGTAGCATCAATCCAACTTAAAGTTATGGTGTCACATTGAATCCACAAGCGATATTCATCATTGGTTGATGATGGGCATGGAATAGAGCCATCAACTAGTGGAAGAAGATTGTGACTTTTTAAAATAGTAAGAAAAACCTTCTTTCAAGTAAGATAATTAAGATATGTCAACTTAATGGGTAGAAAACCTTTAGTGTTTGAATTAGTTGGAGGAGGATTTGGAAGACCCAAAGAGGATTGAGAGAAGATGACTTGAATTGAAGAAGTTTGAGTAGAAGTTGTTTGGAAAGTCATGACTCTGATACCAAGTTGAAGTTTACGTTCAGAGAGAAAAAATAATAGGGTCGGCAAAACCTGCCAAGAGCCTGAACATGTCCTATTTATAAGGCATTACAGGTACATGACTCTTTAAATTATATTTACAATAATATCCTTGTCAGTAATAATTAAATTTAGTAAATTATATGTGTAATTAATTTAGTAAATTAATTAACAAAAATCAAGTAATATGAATGGAGGAAGTATATGATTAAATCTAGTGAAGCCCACAAAGAAAAATAGATAGTTTTACTTGATGTTGACTAATAATTCTTTGGTTAATATGCAAATAATTAGTGGACACTTGATTGAGTGCTGCCTAAAATATGCAACTTTTTTTTAACTTCATTCCACACGATCAAAGAAAACAAATTACTTTGTACTTGTTTATGCACTATTAAATTGATAATTGTTAGTATTTATTTTTTTAATTATAAATCTTGATCACTTCATTATAATTAATTTATATTTATTCGTGCAAATATAGTGATGATTGATGACATATTTCCTCCTAGAGTGTGAAAATTAACAAATTTTAATGATTACAATAAGTTCATTTTAGAGTTTATCACATAAAATTCACGTAGTCTGGAGTAATATTAAACAATAACTCATAGAAATGGAGTTGAATTAATGAAAACTTGGCCTACTCATCTATCTTTTCTAAAATGAGGTTCGTGTATTGCTTCTTTGGAAAAATGCCGCTAAGTGACAAGTGTCGAAAAATAAGTATCGAGAATCACATCACACGTGATGTATACTGCTTCCTCGGAGAAACCTCACTAAGTATTGAACTATGATGAGTTTCTACGTCAACGAATGACTCATCGAATACGAGCCCCATGCCCAACAATGATGTCGCAATCAGAGATTTTTCATGCCCACGAGTGCATTTCTAATGACTAAGAGGTTTTTTAGGACGTCGAGTGCATATTTAATGTCGAGTGACACGTCAAGAGGTGTAGACGGGCGCCAAACGATGTAGGTAGATGTCAACCCACAAGCAACCTCAATGATTCCCATGCAACATCGATAGCACATGAGCGTCATTGGTAGTGCCTTACACACATCAAACACGAGGACGTGCCCAGCGGTCAAGCGTCATTAGTAGTGTCTTGCGTGCATCGACTAAGTAAACGTGCCCAATGCCCCAGCGTTATCGATAATGCCATGCATGTATCAATCGGGTGGACTTGGCCAGTGCCCTGGTGACATGCGATGTTGGTAGAGGCCAACACCTTGAGCGCATCGACTATGCGACATAGGCAATTAATGTCTAGTGCCTAGCGCCTATAGCGATGTTGGCAACGCTCAGTGCCTAGGCGACCCCGACAGATGCCATCGACCATGCAATGTCGGTAATGCGCTACCATCTTTCAATGTCAGTTGACCCTCAACCATGCGACGTTAGCAGCGCCCTGTATGCATTGCCCATGCGACATAAGTAGTGCCTCACGCCTAACCGACATTGACCGATGCCATTACCTATACGACATCAACCCGTGCCAATGTCAAATGTTAAACATCTATAGTGGCTTACTGTCAGACCTTCAATTTGATGGTTCGAGTGGCTCAAGTTCAAGTGATGAAAGACCTTGACATTAGCGTAGCCAGGACATGCAAGGCTAGACGTGGCTAAGGCATGACAAGGATTGGGCAAAGCTAAGGCAAGGCAAGGCTGGGACTGTGGCATGATTGTGGCTAAACAAGTTTAAAGCTCGATGTTGGACAAGGGCAATGACTTAGGGAACTGGACCACAATGACAAGCTATGCATGGCAGGACATGGGCATGGCGTAGGCACGTAGGCAGGCACAAAGTTGGGCGCCTAAGGCAGTGTTTTGGCGCTAGATTTGAAGGCTGTCCATTTGTGACAGTGGGCAGTTGGGCGGTTTTGGCAGTTACTAGTCATTGTAGGCTTGTCAGCATTGTAGATAGGCTTGTAAAATAATTACCTATCAATTGGGGATGTCCACTGAAAACTGTAGACATGCGGCCGACATATGATTGGGTGATTTGGCCTATTTAAAGGCACAGGCAAACCACTCTTAGGCAGAGTTGGCCTGGACGAATTTTGTAAGGCTAAGTATGTGCGCGCTTTCTTTGTGGCACAAGTTTAATACAAAGTTGGGACTTGTTCCTGTACGTGCTTGTGTTGTTCTAATTTTGTGGTCTAACTAGATCAAGGCAAAAGAAAAGGGTTGAGTTTAGGGTGCTAGGCTGCCTAAGTAGGTTAGATCACAAGAGTTGACCCCATTACACCTACTATGATGATCTATTGTTATGGTATCCGAGCATCAAGTACCAACGCACCGTGGCACTGACGCCCTTGAGCACTATGGTGTCATGGCCATCGTGCACTATAGCACCGACACACCCCGGGCAGTATGGCATTGGTGCAATCGACCACCGTGGCGCCAGTGCATCCCGGACACAATGGCACCATGTCATCAATGCACCCAGGCACCATGGCGTCGGTGCACCCTGAGCACCATGGAACCATACGACGTGCACCACAACACAGCGCCTCCACGCTCCATATACCAATACTCATGTTGATGAGTCAATAACATGCGATGTCGCGTGAAAGTCAAAAGAACGTAAACATGAGGCCATGTTTCGTGCATAAAGTCACATGCATTTTCGCTACTTTTACGGTTCATACAATATTAAACATCTTGTGTGTTACATTATTTGTACAAATATGTACTCAATCATTAATTTCAAAACTATTTCATATGTTGAGTTTTATAATATTTTATTATTTTTAAAATAATTTTCCTTTTATTTATTATTTATTTGTACGTTTTAAAAATTTTCACGTCGCACTAGAAAAATCAAAATATATTAAATTGTTAGTTTTGAGGTTATCACATGTATTGTTAATTTTTTTATGGTGTTCTAATATTTTTAAATTTTTTTATTAATTTTTGAATTTTACGAAAATAAAAAAAATTGTTAGAAAATTGTACTTCCTCATTTTCCCGAAAAATCTACTTGAACACTTAAATTTGTGTGAAGAGGTTAAAGGTAAATAGGTCAAGATCGATCAAGCTTCTTCAAGTGTACTGTTTTGAACTAAAATATTCCTATCAAGGTAGTAATTGAATTTCTAACAACTAAAGAATATTTTGGAAAAAAAAAATGATACTCTGTCTCATTTTTTTTAGTCCATTTCAAGAAAATGTCACCGTGCTATAATTATAAGAAATTTAAATTTAAAATTCTTCTTTTATCCTTAAATGAATTACATTCACATAAATATCTGACGATTGTTCTAGACCACAAATTTTAAAATCGTCTATTTTTCTTAAATATTGTGTCAAATCAAAGGGTATTACATAAAATAAGACGACTGGTTGTGATTGGAAAATTTTCGTACGGATGGCCGGAGATTCAGGAACTGCGGAAATTAATTCCGAAACAATGTGAGTTGAAAGGAGAATGCAAAATTGGATTACTCAGCAATAGATATATACTGATTAGGGCTACTTTATTGGAAGATTACGTACATCTTCTATCAAAACCGGCTTTTTACATCACCCACAACCAGTCGTCTTATCCTATGAGGACATTGAAGTGGGAACCAATGTTTAATCCGGAGGAGGAGACATCGACGACGATAGCCTGGATTTCTTTCCCCTCCTTACCCCCAAATTTCTTTGGTGAGGAGACTCTGTTCTCGTTAGCAGCAGCAGTGGGCAAACCACTACAAGTGGATATGGCTACCAAAAACAAGACTAGACCAAGCTGTGCAAGGGTTAAGGTGGAGGTGGACTTGCTGGGAGAATTCCCAAAAAGGGTCAAAATTGGAATCAGAAAAGGAGACGGGAGTGTGTTGGAGAAGTGGATTCAGATTAACTACGATTATAAGCCGAAATATTGTACTACTTGCATGCTGCAAGGGCATGATGAAAAGGAATGCTATGTAAAGAACCCAGAACTATATAAGAAAAATGATATACAGGAGACCAATAAGGAACACAAGACAGAACCAATAAAGGAAAACAATGCTGAGAAAAAAGAAGCTGGGAAAACAGTAACAAAGGTAGACGAAGAGTTCGTGGAACAAAGGAGAAAAGGAGGCTGGAAGAATCAACCACAAAAGGTATGAAAAACAAAGATTCAAACACAAAATCAATTTGCCAATTTGACAAACACAGAGGAGGAGGTACAAACAGTAGGTCCGACGCATGAAAAGGAGAATAACTCGAAACATGAGTTGGAACAAACTACTAAAGATTGGGTGGAAAAAACCTTCAACAAGGCAACCTGCGAGGAAACAAGTGCTAACAAAGGAAAAGCTATAGTCGTGTTCTGTGAAGGAAAGGAGAACAACTCTGAAAGGAAAAATGATGGAGCTATGGAAGAAAGTAGAGCACCAAGTGGTAATACCCAAGGACAATCTGCTGTCAATACGGGTGAAATTGGGAAGGATTGCGAACAAATAGAAAGCCCAGGCTTTGAGGCAGATGATGTGCATGATAACAGTTCGCAATATAGTCAGGATGTAGATGATGAAGATGGACTAAATGACAATATTATGGCTGTAAGCAAAGCGGGAGATCTCTCCCCCCGACATACTAACAGTTTAAAGGCTAAGAAAGGGAAATCCTGAATTCCTCTTCAAGTCAAGACAAGGAGTAGTAAAAGTAGGGCTCTGAGTTGTGAACAATGATAGATAAAGCCTGCTTTTGGAATATTAGATCTATTGCCACTCAAAATGCATTTGGACGGTTAAGGGATCTAAATAAACGACATCGATATTCTTTTATTGCTCTAATGGAACCATTTCAGGATCCTATAGAGATTCAACACTATAAAGAGCTATTAGGCTTTGATAATGCTATGGCAAATTGTTCAGGAAAGATATGGATTTTTTGGAAGAATGAATGGAATGGGCAGATGCTACAAAATTCTAACCAACACGTTACGATGAAATTCAAAATAGGAAGTCAAGACATAGTAATCTCTTCAATCTATGCTAGATGTAATGAATTAGAAAGGCTTGAGTTATGGGAGGACCTGGAACAGTTACACATAGGGGACTACCCTTGGATAGTAGGGGGTGACTTTAATGTCATACTAAATGAAGAAGAAAAATTAGGAGGGTTGGCTTTTGCTCAACAGGAGGCAGCTGACTTTGCACAGTGGATCAACGGCTGTGAGTTGAGTGGCGTCCCTTTTTCTGGTAGTAAATATATTTGGTGGAATAGGAGAATCAATGATGCGTGTATTTTCAAAAGGCTAGATAGGGTGTTGATAAATAAGTCATTCCTAGATTTATGTCCAGGGATAAAAGTGCAGCATCTCATCCGACAAGGATCAGATCATGCTCCTCTACAAGTGATATGCAAGATTGAGGATAGGGTTATAAACAAGCCTTTCAAATTTCTCAACTTCTGGTGCAGAAATAGCAAATTCATGAAAGTGGTTGAGGAGAATTGGAAAGTAGATTTCATAGGGAACCCTTTCTTAATGCTACATGCTAAGATGAAAAGACTTAAAAGAGTATTGGTTCGGTGGAGTAAAGAGGAGTATGGAGATATTTTTCAAAAAGTTGCTACTTTAGAAGATATTATAAAGGT
>JBCEWC010007878.1:0-20773 GCA_038996855.1 Solanum aculeatissimum | reverse complement strand
TCTGTATTAATTGTTACTTTTCGCATTTATGTGTTTAAATTTCAAAATATCAATTGTCATTTGCATTCATGACATTTCCTATATATCTGTTCGTATTTGAAAAGATGGTTTTTTCTATAACTATATTGTATAATCATGTATAGTTCACGATTCAATTACAAGTCAAGATCAAGTTCACGAACAAATTCATATCAAATTCAAATTCATCAAATTCATAAAATAAGATCAAGACCACAAGATTCAAGATCAAGCCCAAAAATCCTTAAATTCAAATACAAGTCAAGAGCAAACCCATCAAGTTTTATACGATTCAAGATCAAGCTAAAGAACCCTTGAATTGATATTTGAAAAGACGAATTATAGGATTCATAGAGATTGTAGAACTCAGTCCTTGAAATAAAATACTACGATTGTTATAATATTATTCGTTCCTTGATAATTATTTTCTCGACGCGAATTTTATTGTCGTACAGTATGTACTTGTCTTGTGCCCACATAATTTGTCCAATGATTTTTTTCCACTTTAAAGCCATCTATTTCGAATTTGCATCACATAAAATTGAACTCAAAGAGAAACATTTCCAATCAATTTTATTTAATATTTATGGCACAAAATATACACTTTAAATTAAGAAACGAACAATGTCATCCATTACCATTCTTCTCCTTTTTTTCTCTTTGACAGTTGGATGGTTGTTAGAGCAGTCCCACTGTATGGTTAGAATAAATCCACACTGAGAGTGGTTAAGGCTCTAATTGCAATGAACTTTCTTTGCTTATTAAAGGGGGGAAAAAAAATTAAGTGTTACAGTCTGAAATGAATATTCGAAAAAGCAAAGGCCTTTCATTATTGGGTTGTTACAGTCCGACACAATTGCTCATTTTAATATTGTCATTCCTATTTTCCGTACTCTCTTCGTCACGTGACATGATTAGGACTATAAGATTAAAAAATATTTTAATATATTTAATATAATTTTAATTTAAAATTATAAAATTAAAAAAAAATTCTTTACTTTTTAAATTTTGTGCGGGAGCATAATTTAGAACTAATATGCTCATCAATAATTATATTTAAAAAAAATGAAGGGTCACTAGTCAAAGTCAAGCCAAATTTCGTTCCAAGTCTTGCAGAAATTAGCAGACTGTGCATCATGTACCATGTTTGTTACACACTTCTATTCCAAGTCAAAGTAAAGAAACTTACAACTCATTCCTCGTTCATTACTTTTTGATTCAATTTATTTTATGCGATCATATTTGATTAAAAAAGATATAGAAAAAAAATTACTTAAAAAGTAATAATTAATAATCTCTCAAATGTATCATAATATTCGTGTACGACTATTTTCTTAAACTTTTGGTTAATTATTTACTTGATCAATGTCCAACATCCATATATGCTTTTCCCAATGAATTATTTCAAATTAGTGGACTGTGGGGCACCTTGTGTGTGTGTGTGTGTTTTACACAGGTTCATTCCAACAAATTTCTCTATTTTAAGGTGGTACTTAGTTTTTATCCTTCTGGTCCTTAGTTTTATTTTAAAGCATTTTAAATAACAAAAAAAGATGATCAAAATATCTCTTATATCAAAATAATTAATAAATTTTTTATAAAATATAAGTCTATATTTTCACAATATAATATTACATAAGTTATATTGTAACTGGAAGAAGCATTACAAGTTATGTCGCACTGTATATTCTCATTCTTATAGAACTTATGTCAAGCGAGATAAGAGTTCAATTTCAGAATCTATAAGCTATGTCGTAAAAGACATAACTTAATTTTTACAAATTTATACGAGCGAATTAGGTCATAAAAATACTATACAACATATGTCACATAACTTAATTCCTATGAAACATATATTGAGTGAGATAAAAAAAAATTAAATTTATATCGACTACAAATCTATATCTATACTATATTAAAAGTGTGAAGACCCTTAAAAATATTGTTTAAATTTTTTGCAGTATATTAAAACACTCTTCTTTAGACAAAATCGTCTTTTCACCATTTTTCTTTAAATTCTTATTTAATTATATTTATATTATTGACTTTTAGAATATATGAAATTAAGTGATAAAATAAAGACTTTTAATTAGTGATAAAATCTCTATATATAGACCTTTATAAATAAATAATTTATCAAAATTACTTTTCTAATAAATTATTTATCTTTTTATAAGTTCATAATAAAATAAAAAATTTCTCTGTAATATTTATTAGACTTTTTTCTCTCTACAGAAATCACTCTCTTCTCTCCCCATTAGAATAACAGGAAAATGATCAAACAAAACTTATTTCATAAATGGCATAACTTAATTCTTTATGAATTTATGTCAAGTGAATTAGGTCAGAGAAATACTACATAATTTACGTCACATAACTTAGAGTTCATTTGGATTGATTTAATTTAAGCTAAAATAAAAAGCTTTTAAAATATTTTATTGGATAAAAGAAAAAACACTACTCCTGTTTCATTTCTTTTTGTGGGCAATTTTATACTAGTTACGAAGATATCGTGCAATGCACAGTCCGAATAATTATTTATAAATTTATTTTTTAATGATATAATTAAACGTTATTATATTTTCTCATTAAGTATAAAATTACTATCCAATAAATATTATTAATATTAATTTAATTTTAAATTTAATGATTAAGTGATTTTAAATTTTTATATGTATATTTATAATACTTCCTTTCTGACACAAATATAATGACGGAAAGATATTAAAATAGTTATTTTAATTTTATTTGTCCAGTTTAAAGAGAAATTTGTTTTATCATAATTTCAGTATTTAACCACCTTGATATAGCGAAATCATAGTCGAAGTCACCGACGAAATTATTTATTAGGGGTAATATTGTAAAATCATAGTTAAAGTAAACAAATGCTTTAAAAAAATTAAATAAAAAAATTTATAAAATACCGCCAGACAACTCAATCAGACACGTCGATGAAGAGTGGACTGCCCCAACTCACACTCACACTTATATAATAAAAAAAAAATATTGGAGTATGTTTCACACTCTGTTGAAGGTATGGAGGAAATAAGAAATAATTTCTTGGAAGACCTAAGGCAACTCAAACAAAGTTTCCAAGAAATTGTTAAAGCTTTTTCTCTACAGAAGTCCACTCTCCCCATTAGAATAACAATCAAATAATACTAGTACATAAAAATATCTATTGCTTCTCCAACACTATAAATATAGCTTTCATGAAGTCATAAACTCCACAATACAAACTATTACAATCACCATCACTGCTCATCCACTACCAAAAGTACTAACAACTCAATGGAAGGTACTACCTGGACTGCATATGCACTAGTATTTTTTGGTACTCTCTTTCTTTTGCTCCTATCAAAATATCTTCGCCAGAGGAAACTCAACTTACCTCCAGGCCCAAAACCATGGCCGATCATCGGAAATTTAAACCTTATTGGCAACCTTCCTCACCGATCCATCCATGAACTCTCCATCAAGTACGGACCCATTATGCAACTCCAATTCGGGTCTTTCCCCGTCGTAGTAGGCTCCTCCGTCGAAATGGCCAAAATTTTCCTCAAATCCATGGATATCAATTTTGTAGGACGGCCGAAAACCGCCGCCGGAAAGTACACCACCTATAATTATTCCGATATCACCTGGTCCCCGTACGGATCGTATTGGCGTCAGGCACGTAGAATGTGCCTGACGGAATTGTTCAGCGCAAAACGGCTCGATTCGTACGAGTATATTCGGACAGAGGAACTTCATTCTATTCTTCATAATTTGAGCAAGTTATCCGGAAAACCGATTGTTCTGAAAGATTATTTGACGACTCTGAGTTTAAATGTTATTAGCAGGATGGTATTGGGGAAAAGGTACTTGGATGAATCCGAAAACTCGATTGTGACTCCTGAGGAATTTAAAAAGATGTTAGATGAATTGTTCTTACTTAATGGAGTCCTTAATATTGGAGATTCAATACCCTGGATTGATTTCATGGACTTGCAAGGTTATGTTAAGAGGATGAAAGTTCTGAGCAAAAAATTCGATAAGTTTTTGGAGCATGTACTAGATGAGCATAACGCGAGGAGGAACGCAGTGGAAAATTACGTTGCTAAGGACATGGTGGATGTTCTATTGCAGCTTGCTGATGATCCAACTCTGGAGATTAAACTGGAGAGACATGGAGTCAAAGCATTCACTCAGGTATGTATATAACTTAAACTCAAGAAAATAATTAGATTAAATTTAGTAATTTCCATTAGCCAAGCACTGAATCCTAACTTATGAACTCCTCCACTCCATTGGTATGGACGGTGACAAGATATTATGGGACTTTTGGTGGACCCAAAATTTAGTTGTCAATTTTCAACGAGATAAAAGAATATAATCGTAATAATTGAACTTTATCAATGATAATGTTTACAGAAATGATATCAGATCCACTTTCTGTCTAAAGTAAAGGGGAGTCCACTTATACACATATTACAAGAAAAAAAAAATAGAAATAGAAAGTTGCTATTAAAAGAGCAGAATCTAACACAAATTTTGTAGATAAATAACAAAATTGGTGTCAAATTCTATCTAGCGACACATTATAAAAAAAGAAAAAACAATTGTCAGCTACTAATTATTTAACAATAGATAGTAAAATGTGTGTTGTGCCATCAGGACTTGTTGGCTGGTGGTACTGAGAGTTCAGCAGTGACAGTGGAATGGGCAATTTCAGAGCTGTTGAAAAAGCCAAAGATTTTCAAAAAAGCTACAGAGGAATTGGATCGAGTAATAGGCCAAAACAGATGGGTACAAGAACAAGACATCTCAAATCTTCCTTACATAGAGGCAATTGCGAAAGAGACTATGCGACTTCACCCTGTGGCACCAATGTTGGTACCACGTGAATGTCGGGAAGACTGCAAGGTAGCTGGCTACGATGTTCAAAAAGGAAGCAGGGTCCTTGTGAGCGTATGGACCATCGGAAGGGATCCTACATTGTGGGATGAGCCTGAGGCATTCAAACCCGAGAGGTTCCTGGACAAGTCCATCGATGTGAAAGGACATGATTTTGAGCTTTTGCCATTTGGAGCTGGGAGAAGGATGTGTCCAGGATATAGCTTGGGGCTTAAGGTGATTCAAGCTAGTTTAGCTAATCTTCTACATGGATTTAAATGGTCATTGCCTGATAATATGACTCCTGAACAACTCAACATGGAGGAAATTTTTGGGCTCTCTACACCCAAAAAGTTTCCACTTTCTACTGTGATTGAGCCAAGGCTACCATCAAATCTTTACTCTGTTTGATTCAGCTCTGTTATGTATTTTGTAATTTTCTATCTTTTTCTTTGCTTGAAAGTGGTTTGTACTGAACTTAAAAGTATGTATGTCATAATAATGCAGATGAGTTTTTCAGAATTATTTATGTGGTTACAACTGCAGATCTCCTTATGGAACCTTTTACCCATGAAATGGTAATAATCTAATCATTAAGGGCTCGTTTGGTGTGAGGGATAAGGACAATAGTCATGGGATTAAAAATTAGTGAAGGGATCAAATTTGATATCATTTATACCATACCAGGATAGTTAATCCCAAGATAACTAATCTTGGGATAAACTCTTCCCAACCAAACGACCCCTAAGTATTTCTTTTCTCAATGCTAATTGTTTCAAAAATAGTTCGTCACTTTTTATTCTCCCTTTTTAGGAATGGTATTATTTATGAGTGGCATTTAATATATATTTCTTTTTATAACAATCAAGTTCTTTTTTGGAAACTATTTAATTTGTTACTAAAAATAAGAAAAAAATCCAACCAATAGATGTTATTATAAAAAGGTACAATTGCAATAGAAAGTAGAAACTATCAACGCACCAAAAGTCCGATATGATAACCTGACAATATGCCTCAACTTAGAAATTGAGCATAAATGTGAAGCCCAAAGTTAACGATTGAAGTTAAAAGACACTAAATACTCCATAATTTCATATTTCAAATTTAATGATATTTATAGATGATATTGTGTTAATCGATGAAATTAATAATAATGTCAAAATGCTTAAATTATGAAGAAGCACATTAAAGAGTAAGAGTTGTTGAATAAGTAGCACCATAGAAGCAAAATCTGATACATGCAGTGCATGTTGTTTCAAGAAAATGAATAATAAATGGAGATGTCCTTTCATGAAAAAAAGTTTTCAATCAATTTTTTTATATTTTTAATGTTGAAGAAGCTCATGATTCTATATATTAAATAAACATATCATACACTTAAAAATTTATACAAACGTACAATACACCTAAAATTTAGAAAAGATATTCCTTCATATAAAAAACTAATAAAGAAATTATTGTTCAAACCATTTATGGGCAAATTACTTAAAATATTTTGAATTGGCCATTGCAGTAGAAGTAGATGGAATTGGGCGAAATGTCGATTTTGATTTATGTTTTCTAGGGAGAGCCCCTCTTGATGTGTAGTGCCCAAAAAATATGTCCCTTTTTTGGGCCGTACTCAACAGACATCAATGTCATAAACCACATTCCTCAATTATCAGTATAAAGATTGTGATGAAGTGGTAAGTACTCCTTCATACTTAACCAGAGATATCGAGTTTGAATTTCCTTGGATTCGCCATTGTTAGAGAGCGCTCCAATATAGGTACCGCACACCGAGTGAAAATCGAAAAAAATAAAAAGACAAAGGAAAAAAACGAGTAATACATTAAAGCATGGCACTTCCTCTTTTCTCATTTTCTTTATTAGGCAATGTACAAAACAACCAAACTAACTTCAGGCTTTTGAAATAAAATGATAGCCAAACTACAATCAAAATGCACTACTTCATGCAAACACTGACAGCACCCAAATAGAACACTTACTGCATCTCAGTTGAACAAAACTAAAGACACGAAAACGACAACACTGGTAACCACCCACTCCCAAAAAGTCCCAACCCACCTGCAGATTAAAGGCACATACACAACTAACTGAAATTCCTTTTAACGTTAAGAGAAGATGGGACCAGAAAACAACTCAAAGGCGCTGTAACAAAAAATCCCTCAAGGCGCTGTAAAAATAAATACATCTACACAAAAACGCCTTCAGCAGCCTTCACCGTCGTGAGCAGCAAAATTGTGTGAGAAATTAACGTTTTCATATCAAGAAACTGCTTGCGCAAATATACACCTGCCAAATGAAAGCATAAAAATGATTACAACATAAAATATGAATAGGAGTTCTGAGTTCACCAATGTAAGCATTCTATTTTCCCATACCTCGCTGTCCATGAGATTGAATGAATAATATTTACAGAAAAGAACCCTGTAAAATAAAAAATAACAATATTATACAAATAAAAAATAAATAAAAAAAGGTTGTGCAGAACAAGAACATGATGCAATATGTAATATGTTTGACATATAAATTGGGACATGTACCTGTTGACAAAATTATTTAACCAGGACAACTGGTTACAACAAGAAGCAAATAGGCAACGATTAAGTTATTGATCTCATCGTAAGGAAATGCTATCTAAACACCAAGCTTCCATTTTGTTGACGTCTCAAATTTTCAATAAGTGACTGGTAGAATGATTTCAGTGCTTTAATATCACTACCCTGTCAATAAAAGCACAGAACAATACAAGGAAAAGTCAGTAAAAGCGGATTATCCAATTATAATTCTTTCCGTTTGCATGCATACACTGATGGAGGTTATATTCAGAACCCCCACCCTTCAAAAAAAGGAGGATTCGGAAACTGTGTGTTCTCTACTTTATCCAGTTCTTCAAACAGTGCTTTCAGAACAGATAGTGCTATCACCATCCATACTAAATTTAATTCAGTGTGTCAAAACAATAAGTAGAATACCTGCAATTTCTGACAATACTGCTCAGCCAAATCTTGAGGGCAATGAGCACTTTGGAAGCTTTTTGATACAAAATGAGCAAGAAAATCATTGCCAAATTTCTCAAACATCACCTTCTGAGCCAACACAATCTCGCCAAAAAGAACAAGCTGCCATGGTAATTAAAAAGGATAGGGAGATTAACTATGCAACCCACGAAAATCAGAGTCTTGCAATCATATTACTACAGCAAAACATCAAATATGATTTTGCAGACTTAAAAAATGAGGCAATCAGAGTGATCAAGTATCAATTTGTCCATCAAATGCCAGTTCCAGATTGAAAAGACCACAAACATGTTGAAATTATATTAGCCATATAAGAATGAACTAATTCACAGTAACAGCAGAGTATTCATATCAAAGCACCACGTGCTCACATTGTTGTGCCATAACGGACAACAGACAGAATTGATAATGATCGTTAGACTAGTCATTGCTCCAACTTACCGTATTTGCATCACGGAACTCAAAGGATTTGTCAAGGACACTGTACAGACAACAGTTTGTTGCAAAGGCCTCCATCACAAAAATTTGGAAACCAGGTACCTGGAACATAGAAGACATTTTACATATCAATAAGCACAATTGATCTTTATTGCTGCAGTGAAACTCAAAGACACTTCACCTTTTCTTCACCATAAGGACTTGCGCACCAGTCTTTGATTAGTCTTATAAATATCTGTACACAAGCCTGAATAAGAAGGGTCAAGAATCAAGTTCCAATAAGTGGGATATAACATGTTTTTCCGAAGCTCTTGAACACTAAATAGCACAAGTAGCCTAATGCTTAACTAACCTTACGAACAATGATATCCTTGTGATTACATGATGCATGTAATAACAGCTGCATCATCGGATCCAAGTAAGCCCTACTTTTGGAGGAAAGAAAAACTGATGACAGATCATGTGTAGCAATCACGTGAAGAAAAGTGTAAAACGTCCTCTGAAGTTCCTGTAGCTCACGGATTTCCTGAGACAAATGAAAGGACAGTAAAGAATCTATAAAAAGAAGCATCCTCAGTTCCCAATGCAAATACAAAATCCAGGATATACATTTAGATGGTAATAACCCAACCAGGATTATGATCTGCACAAGTTGAACCTTTCAGATATTTCCTATAAACTGGACTTATCTTTCAAACAATATGAGGGCATATGCTGACCAATCTAATCAGAATGAAGGAACAATAACAATGGCAATGGCAAGATACCAAGGATGAAGAATCCCAATGAATCTGCGAGAGCTCAATCACACTAATAGTCATCTGGAGTGACAGAAATGAAAGCATGACAAATAAGGAAGCTTCCAGAGGATAACCATGAAAAGGAAGCAAGGGATTACTAGGAGTTGAAGATAGATGAGCAAGGAAAACAGAGAAATGGAAGGCCAAAACAATAAGTAAATAGGAGACAAGGACATATCAATGGAAAAACAATTGGTACTAACACGCTTAAATAATCAGCATGAAGCCAAAAAAAAAAAAAATTAAATGAGCTGGGAACTGACTGGCTATGCCTGTGGGAGGTATCTTTTGACTGCCAGATGAGTTAACTTGGTCTTGCACATGGTCGTGTAATGTTTGCAAAGATTCTTTCTTAAGGTCCATCTGCTAGAAAATAACTGCAGTTTTGAGGATTTTCATAGGGCTGGTAGCAATTATTTAGCATTAGTATCTTGGAAAAACACTTACTAATGGATATATTCTTTTCTCTCCCTCTTCTTCACGTGCAAGACAAAGAAAAGAGTGCAGTCCATATACAATAGGGCAAGGATGCGCATGAGCTATTAAAGAGTTGCAACATCTTACCCTCTAGGTATTTATGATGGCAATTCTCTACATGCAAAGGGATGGGTTCATGATCAAATCCCAAATAAAGATAGGAAGGGAGGAAGATCTTAACTGTTGGAGAATGTGTTGGCTCTCAACAAAAGAGAAGCTCTTACATAACGATGCAGGAAGCAAGATAAATAACGCTAAAGAAACTTCACATACCTCTGTATTGCTTCCAGGACCTGTAGGGAAAGCATCTCTCGGAAGAATATTAAATACTCTACAAGCAATAGCAGGGTAAACTTCCTCTAGAATGTCTCGAACTCCGGTGTTGAATTTGCAGATAAGCTGATTAAGCAATAGCAAAAAGCCTGCCAGTTCTTTCGGCTGCATTGAGAAACAAAAGAAAGTTATTCTCATGAAGACATCGAGTATTGATGGTAAATGAACACCACTCAAATTAAACATGCTAACATAGTTTAGTTCTGCATCAATAGATCAAAATCTTTTGTATTATAATTGTAACAATAAATTTGTTTGAAGTTTTTGCCAACATATTTTCAGTATCTCCAACATTACTACTGTTGATTTTCATCATTTTTTCCTGCAAATAATGTTGTACTCGTTGATTATACATCATGATAACCATTTTTTCCTGCATGCTCATTAACCTAGAAAAAGTGTAAGCTTCTACAGGAAGTCCTCTGTGCGTAGGAATAGAATGAAAACGTACTAAACATTAAAAAAACATAAATACAGATTTAGCGGTCACTATGCAAGAAGCATACCAGGAGATACAAAGGATTTCACCAAAATTCATTACAGTGGGTTACACCGTGAATCTACTTGTTTACCCTAATCACGAATGAGGTCTCATGGTGAATGTTTTATGTAGATGATGGGTGTGTTTGGTATTATGAAAGAAAATGTTTTCCTTGAAAGTGTTATCTTGGAGTTCTTACTTATTTTTGGTGTTTGGTAAGCAAGCAACAAAATATTGTCCCAAAAGTGGTTTTTGGTCAAAAGAAATTTTTATTTAACCAGGTCACATGTATACACAGCCAGCTCAGTTTGGACGATAGAGCCAGTTCCTATTTTCCTAGATTAGCTACCTACACTAATACAATTTGGTAGTTCATATGGGATAACTTTGTAAACTATCTAACAGTCTACTTCATTTACAAATACTTTGTCCCCTGATATGCAATTGCAAGGCTATCTCCCTGATCAACTGAACACTCATTCTGCTTCTGGATTGTAACCTCTTGCATTTCTTTCTGCCCAGCTATGACAGATAGTTGCACAGCCAGTAGAAATCCCAGTATTCTTGCTCTTGGTTGATTGTTGTGGACATAGTTAGCCAGTCAGTCTCTCAGGAAAAGATCAAATCGGCCTATGTATACCCATACCCTGGAAGTGTTTATACATAAACTAGGAAAACAAAAAGAGGGGTGTGCGGGGTGACGAGTAGGGGGGTCGAGGGAGGCAAGGGGTGAGGGTTGGGAGCGTCGGGGGTGAGGAGACAATGAGGTTAGAATACTACTATGGAACTTGTTTTCACTACTTCCACTAAGTTGGTCATTTTCCTTCTATTAGGGGAGTTCGTTTACCTAGAGAAAATGTTTTTCAAAATGGAACTGAAAATGTTTTCTTCCATATTAAACACACCCTATCAATGAAACTTGTGGAGTTGTACTATAAAGGATAAGGGGTTTAGGATGCATGGTAGTAAGTAGAGATAGCCCATGAAAACACAACCGTCCAACCCGCTCAAATTTGGGCAGAGCAATTACCAAGTCATTTATTAGCTCAGTCCCTTTTACCCCATCCCGTTACAACCCATCTAAAAATTGGATTGATAAGTAACCCAAATTGACCCAAAGAACCCTGTCAAAATATCAAAAAGATGTTTCTCTGTTTGATATGTTGTATATAATCCTAATTAAAAAAAAAAGTTTTATTAGGTACTTATAAAATTATAAAACAACAAAGAAAGATATGAAAACTTAATAAGAATTGGGCGGTTTGGGTTATGACTCACTTTTTAGCACATTTTAGGCCAACCTATTTCAATCCAAATAATTCGTGGGTGGTTCAACAACCTGCCCATTTATTAACTCAACCAATTTTGACCAGCCTAAATTCAGCCCAACCCACCAACTTGACATCCCCTAGAAGTAAGGGTATATGTGTTGCAAATTTAGCTAACATAAGAACAACGAAGTTGAGATGAAATTAAATGGGACTGTGATGTCTACATCCAGATAATTGAAATATCAACTCAGTGTTCCAGGAAGAGGGTTTAATAAATGAAGTTGTAAAAACCGAATTGAAATAAGATAGTTGAAATGGATGAAACACCAAGGAAGAGTTATAAAATAGACAGATACTAAACAAAGTGAAAGTTAGCCCTTCAGCATAGGTCAATAGATTGTTTTCAATAGATAGCATTGGTCAATGGTTTGCTTCTCAAACTATAAGCCAGAAGACATAATTAAAATTATTACAGCCGAAATTAATCTTACAACACATAGGTCCATTTAGTAATAAGATTTAAATCGCAATACAGTTTCCAAAATATGCTTAGACGTTGATTTAAATGTATAATAATGACTTCACCTCACTTTCGGCTAGCAATTGCTCCAGTGCCTTAGGTAGATATGGAAATACAGATGATCCTAGTATGTCCACCATGCGGTGAATGAATGATGTGACCTAGAGGAGTTAACATCATCAGAAAAAGGAATTGCATCACCAATGGTGCATGAAATAGTTCAAAATTAATAAGAAATTAAATACATACCTTGCACCGCAGAGGTTCTATCTTTGGATATATGATAAGAATACGCAGGAGGACATCCAATGTCTGGATGAAAAAGAAACCAACATGATAAGAATTGAAGGAGAAAAGTAATACTTGATTTAGGGATTTTATTCGACCATAAAAATTCAACATCTGTCTCCTACAATAGGTAACCAGAAAAATAAATTGTGCAAAACAAGAAAGGGGAACAAACACCACACTTTGTCATGCACTTATTTCTGAGAACCAAGTCAACAACCAAAAATCCATTAAATAAGACACCCAAACCAGATACCAGCCTCTTTAAATAAAGACACTATTAAAAGGACAAAATTCAGGATAGCTTCAAATTGTAAACAACAACAACATACCCAGTGGAATTCCACAAGTGGGGTTTTAGGAGGGTAGAATGTACGCAGACCTTACCACTACTACCTCACAAGGTAGAGAGGTTGTTTCCTGGAGCTTCAAATTGTAACAACATACAAAATAATTGACAGGCATATTGATAATCAAGTGGGCCACAGTGTATTGTTATCAGTAGTAGGTAAGATCAAACAGATTAAAACACGAGGTGGAGTTTAGAATTAATGTAGAAGAGCAAGAGAAAAACTCAAGCACCAAATCAACCAACCTGTTTGAACATGAGACCAATTGCAGGACGACTGGCAGTTACAAGACGCTCGCTAAAACCCTGGCATGCATAAACATTGTGGTAAGGGTAGGAGGAATAGGCTACAAATGCTGAATCAATCATCGGCGCTAGGAACATAAGATGACAGTAAGCTCAGCAAGAAGACAGAAATCCCAAAAGAAAAAATTACTTAAAGACAGGTAACTATTGCTGAAATATATTGACATTTTCTAGTATATCTTATTTTAAATTTTATTAGTTATAACGTTCCAAATTTATATAGCCAATCCTAACTTGTCAGGGACTGGGGCATAGGCATTGTTCTGCATAATGTTGGCTGAGATGAATATAAATGTAGAAATATGTTAAGAGAAGATTCATATAACCAAACAAACTTGTTTGGGACTAAGGCATAATTGTTGTTATCAGGTAAGTATTACTTGGGTAATTCTAAAATGCTGGATTGCGAGTAGCGAAGGTTGCAGATTAACGGCAGATAACATAAAGGAGGTGATTATTGTGAATTGCTTATTTAAGGAGTTTGGAGAGGACGGTATCCACATTTTGCATTGCAGCTTTACATCAAATATAGAACATGGATTTCTTTTGTTTAACATTTCACTGGCTTTTCAAAATCTAATGGTGAAGCGCTGTCAAGTAGCATGCTATATAAGATTGGCACAAAAAGGAGAGCAGCTTGAAAGGTGACAATATGTCTTTATGTGGCTTATTAGTATAAAAGAAATAGAGATATCCATAATAATGAAATGTATATAACCAGTACTATAAGATCATTTTTTTGGATTTCTGTCATTCTTTTGGTGCAAAGGATAATCCCAAATATTTAGGCTACCTTGAAAGACCATTGTGATTGAACTGCACACCAACTTCTTACATACTTTTGACACCGCATTTTTGTGCTATTGATGAAATACTTTGATTTACAAGGAGTAAAAATTATAAGAAACCATAGTGAGTTTGACAGCGCAAGTACAAACCTTGCTCAGAGCATTAATGGCCATAATTATCTGCTGGATATTTGTGATCTTTTCTGGAGACTCATCAGGATTCTGGGCTTTGGCATTTAAGAGCAAAGCCTCAACCTGCTAAAAGTATCTTAACGTCAGTTCATCTAATTAATGAAAGCAAGTGTCTAGAAATACTTGCATTTCACATTAAACATGCAATGATACAGTGAGAGCACCATATGTTCCATTCAAGTGCATATATGCATCAATCAAACTAATCAAAACATCAAAAGAAAATTCAATTTACAGCCTTTGGCTAATGAAATGACCTGCTGACAAAGAGGAGTAAGCAAGGCGGTTAGGTACTCAGATTGTTTTTCAACTGGTACATCTTCCATTCCAATTAATAAGCCAATCGCCTACAACATGCCATGAAAGTGAGTTAGAAAGTAGGCCAGCAAGTTGAAGAAATTTCTTAAGCACATATTCTAAGACCATGTCTGCAGATGTACCTCAAAAATGTGACTACCATCTTCACAACCTGAAAGCTCCTTGGAAGCAGCATAAACTGTTGTGAATTGAGCAACTGTATCTTGCAAACTCTGAATGAACATATCAAGTGAGGAGTTCAGAAACAGAACCCAAAGAAAACAAAAGAAAATTAGATCTTTCCCATAGACAGAAACTCGGGAGATGAAATGGGCCAAGGAGGTGGGAAACCCAATACCTGCAAAATAGTCTCTATGTAGGGTACAAGTTTTGCTTTGAGCAGCTTCACAACCCTCATGAAAAGATAACTCGCCCTTCGACTCACATAGCTATTTGGATGATGTATGCCTCTTTCATCGAGAAAGGCACTCAAAACCAAGGGTATGTATTGTGTATTCTCCTGAAAAAACTTCATATATCTTGTTACTGTTTCCAAGTAGATAAGTGCAACAAGCCTGTTGTTGTGGCAAGGAAACTTTGTCGACAAAAGCATCGGAATAAGTTCTCCCAAGAGACCATTTCCTGTTTTCATGGTTTCATCACTAAGTGATTCCCCAAAGGCATATAGAAGAGAGAGTGCAGCTTCTATCTCCTCAACATCTACATCCCCATTAGATGCAACAGCACTGGCTAAAGAGTTCCTGATGAAAATCTGAGTTGCATCAGGTGCTACACGGCCCACACTCCGAAGCAGAACAAACAAATCTTTCCTAAACTCAGCCATCCGATCTTCCTCTTCCTTCCCTATTTTGTCCAACACATCGAGGTTATTGCGATAAGCAGGGTCAAATCGGATCTGAGACCGAATAACTTCCAGTATCTGACCCACATGAAGTGACTGTGTCTCGGTCAATGGAGCCAGACTCTTCAATGTGCCAACATACCCAGAGAGGAACTGCACAATGCTGAAGGTTTCATCAATTTCACAATTTTGCATTACATAGAAAACAGAGGGCAAAACCTCATTCAATAGTTCAGTCGAGACAGCTTTCCCATCCTCAGAGTTCAAACGCTTCGAACACTCCAAAACCTCAGTTGAATATCCAGTAAGCAAAGAAGCAACGCTTGATACCAACTCAGAGTCATTATCCTCTGCTACCAAACCAAAAACCTTTCTAATCTGAAGGCTCTGCAAAAGAGTGAGTTTTGCTTTCGGGTCCATGCGCTTAGCAGCAACGGCGTGGATGCAACCAGCAGCAGCACCTCTGAGTTGATCAGTAAAACCACTCACCAACATCAACTCAAATAGCAGCCCAACAAACGCATCATTTGCTATCAAACCTATGTCAATCCACGAAACATACCTCCTCATAGAATCTAAAACACTACAACACAAATTCGGATCCGAATTCCTGTACATTAACAGGATATCATACCATGCCCTAACAACCTGAGAAATACACTGCTGCCTCATTGCATCCTTAATTTGCCCAGCAATAGCCACCTCCTCTTGGCTTCTCGGGTAATCCAAGCTAATTACTTCTTCATCCAATGCATTGAGAACTCGACAAAACATATCAATAACCACAACACCTTTACTAAGATTTGATAAAAAATCAACAAATACAGAGGGCCATATCATCGGATACTCGAAATAAATTAAACTGACCATAACCTGAGCAAGCTTATTCTTTATGAATGCTGGACCATCCAAAACTCTCACCAAATTCTTATCATCAATGCTCTCATAACAAGCCAATGAAAAGACAGATTTCCGGATAAAGGATTTCTCCTCTGGACTCATTGATGAATATCGGACCCGAAGAACCTCGTGCAGGCATTGTAAGCACCAGAACTGAACTTGAACCAATTTAGAGAAGCATAAACGCTCAATACATATACTACAAATTGATGGGGTTTCTTTAATTTGTTGGCAATAGCCAACTGCTTGTGCTTTAAGAGCAGAATCAACTGCCCCAGATTCATCAAAACTTATAAGTATTGCCTTCTCAAGATCATCCATAACTGTTCCTTAAACCCCTAAACCCTAAAAAAACCTCAACGAATGATCAGATTTTTGAATCAAAATATCTGACTTTTCCTTATGAATCTGAGAAACAACTTAATAATGAATTTTATCGAAAAACATAGATCCTTTGGGCTTACCTCAAAGTGCTTGTGGAAAACTTAATGGAGGGCAATCACAAGATATGTGATTAGAATAGCACTATAGAACTAGGGTTTAGGAATGACCAACGGTATAAAATTTACGGCTCCAAATTAGGGTTTTCTTAATCAAAATCAGTGAAGAATTTTCTGAATTTTTTTTAATTTATATAAAATAAAAAGACTGCGAAGGAGCAGAGACTGCTCTTTTGAGACTTGGTTACACAGGTTGAGGAAGAAGGAGAGAACGGAGGCTTTTGTGAGATCTCTCTTTATATACTCCCTTCACTTGCTTATCAACTCTTTTTCCTAATTTGCTTTGATTTTAAAATTTGATATTTTTAAAATTATACTTCTTTTTTTCAATCTTTAAGCTATTTCTATTTGAGGCTCAACTAAATTGAATTTGTGCGAAAAAAAATTGTATTGAAATTTAACTAAATCAGATTCTACACCTAAGAGTTCATTATTGGGTGTGAAGACTTTCTAAACAAAGTGATTTCGTAATCAAGACTCGAATTTGAAGAATCTTAAATCTAAAGTGATGAAGTATAGTATTGTAACATCCTGAAATGTCTAAATTAACCATATCTTCGTGGTAAGACAAAGAGTGATTAACAAATTAAGGATTATAGGCTATGGTACATTTTAAGTGATCAAGGTTTGCATTTGAAGTTTTGAAGTGAAGCAGATTATGAAATAAGAATTGGCGAAAATTATCATAAGTTTCTTTATAAAGATTTCATTGATATTTAGGTAAAATATTTTGGAGGATTTCTCCCAATATATAAAGAGTCATGGGGCTCACGATCTATCAAATTGAAGGTCTACGAGTCTAGTTTCCAACACATCAAATCGTTCGTCCATACAACTTCATAATAGAGAGATATTCGCATTTTAGTGACGACTACACAATGACGGTGGCTAGTGAGCCCCTTAGGTCAATGGGACTTTATATATATTATCTTATTCGATTTATCTTCATTTTTCTTCGATAAAGGACGAGAAAAATCAGAAAAAACACTTCTAGGATCATCCAAACTACTTATTTTCTCGGCTTAAGTCCTTGACGGAAGTTATACTATGTGTTGACCTCGTCATCGTGTATAATTTGTTTTATTGATTTCATAGTATATTATTCTTTGGTATTGGGCAGCAAGAATCTGGCTATATTTTAAGGTTTTGAGCTTAGCTACGAGCTTAAGATCATGGTAAGATCCTCCTTTTAATGACTATAGCTTCGATGAGGCATAAATGATAATTTGCAAAGGAAATCCCCACATTTTATCAGATTGTCATGTACCTTGTATTCATATGTTGATTGTGACTACTTATGTTATAGTATCAAGGAGGGATTTTGAAATAAGTTAATAGGTCACACGAAATTATTGAAAAAGGTATGTTAAAGTTATTCCTTTCTTTCGGCAGTTTCCCTTAAAGCTAGGAGCAATATAATTAGGTTGTTATCGCGATGTATTTGTAGCCATAATTGTTAGTGGTTGGTTGCTCAACTGAATATATTCCTTGTAAGGTCGGTATTCTTAGCTTGATATTAGTAGATGCACTATGTTAGGTACTAGTCGTATAGGTTACTTATAGCTAAATTATCGTTTTTAGCCTCCGCAATTGTTATTGTTGCCCTTATGGATATTGTGATTAGTTATAGGAAGGTCATTGTTGCCTAAGTGGGCTATGAACTGCCCACGGGGCTATATTGATACCTAAGAATGTTATGTGTTGCCTACGGGACTATATTGTCACCTAAAAGGGTTATGAGTTGACTATGAGGTTATGTTGATGTCTAAGAGGGTTATATGTTGCCTACGAGGCTATATTATTGCCTAATAGGGTATGAGTTACTTACGAGACTATATTGATGTCTAAGAGGGCTATGCGTGACTTATGGGACTATATTATTACCTAAGAGGGCTATGTGACTGCCTACGAGTCTAGGGGGATATTAATAGGGGTTTTTAGATTGAATTAACATATTCTAGATTTATTGGGGTCTAGATAGGCGGTTTTGTCTGTTCTTTCTATCTGTCGAGCTTATGGGTGCTTGGTTAGGCTGTTTGATTATTTTGGTATATTTAGATTCAAGAGCAGGTCGATATGCTTATCTTATTCTTGACTTCTCTTACTTGATTACATTGAGTATATTCTAATACCTATTTGTTTATACAGACTAGTGTGTGGGTTGTATAGCTACGTAATGACCATTTTGCCCTAGTTGTTGGTTTGTTGAGGCTTGATAGTTGTTTGATGTATTGTCTTGATATATACCTCTTTTCAACTTCTGTATATATATCATGGTTGCCTCGACGATCCAAATAGGACTTGTGTACTAGATTGTTATTTCTTTATATGACTGTTGGGAGAGTTGTTTCCCTTTATCGAACTATTGACAGGGACCCTGTCGGTTGGTTGCTTATTTTTAGGTTGAGATATATCTGTTTGTTTTCTTGATTGTGTGTCATTGCTATGCGCAAGTAGCAAATGGTTCAACATGGTCAACTCAGGCCAAAGTTTTTGTGTTAGGTGCCAGTTACACCACTTGAGTTTGGGGTGTGACAAGTACTCACCACTCCGCTGTAATATTCTTAGTTAATGAAAGAGTAAATTTTCGCCTTTGTTATTCCGTCGAAAAATCTACTCTAAGAATTATCAACTAGCTCTAAATTTATTTTACTTTTTCTGTCTCTTCCATGGGTTAATGAATATGTAGTAGAATAATTTTAAAATGATCGATTCATCCTTTGATTAAAAAATTATACACCTTGTTTATACTCTATCCATTCAAAAAAGTTTAGTAATAAGCATTATAACTCAACTTTTATATCCTACGTGTGAATGCTCTTATCTTTTTATTACGTGAATAAATCACTCGTCGAAAAAAAATAATCAAAATCGAGTGAAGAAATAACTCGAATTTTCTGGTACTTTTAGATTATATTATGAATTTTGAGAAAGTACATTTAAAAAAAAACTATTGTCACCCTTTGGATAAAGATTTCTTGTCCTTTAAATGAAAAAGAATGTTATGACACAACCTACGTGTTCTCCCAACAAAATCCTATCCAAAAATGCAAAAATGTTTCCTAAAATACTACTTAGTAAAAATGACAAATTCAAACAGTATATACTCAATTTGATTAAAAAAGAAACAATGTCTCCCTTTTTCCCAAGATCAAGGTATATTTTATATTAGAATATAAAAATATTGTATTAAGATGTCTTACTTTTAAATATATTTTAATGTTGAGATACTGCATTGAAATTTAAATAATTAATTATTAAATTCATAAAATATTAAAAATAAATTTGTATATATAGTAGTTAAAGGTGGTAATGAAATGCTAGTGCTAACGATTGTGAGTGTTGATTATTAATGCCAGTGGTGACTAGCATTGATAATGTTCACAATATCAGTTGTTATGATAATAGTGATCATGATCAAAAAGATGGTGGTTAATGAAGGTGATAACTATGTGTGACGAAAATTGTGGATTGTAATAGTCGTGAATTCGTAGTTGATAGTAGAAACGAGGTGAATAGCAAAGGAGACTAGACGAAGTTGCGGTGAAATATTTTCTTTAAAGGAATAGTATGTTAATAATATCTAGATTTTATTGTTATTTTCATGGATCACTTTTAGAAAATGGGCCTCGTTCATTTTACTTGGAAATAAATTGAAGGCCCAATTCAATATAGGAATTATGAAGGGCCGAATTTTGAATTTAAAGCAAGGGAGAACGGGTTATATTCACAAATACACCTAAAAATGGATGGTCTTAATAAAATGCCCCTAATAAGGGTGACTTTTCAAAAATATCCTTCATTTCTTTAAGAATATATTTTTGGACAAAATTCTCCCTTAGCTATAAGGTCGCATTATTTTATGCAGACCTGCCTTATGGGCAAGTATTTCATTATTTCACCTTCGTAAACCTGCCTTATTGGCAAGGAATTACACTACTTTTTTTTCTTTATTATTCCTTTCATTTTTTTGTTAGTACTAGTTTAGCGTACGTGCGTTGCACGTGTGTGTGACGTCAATATTATTAAATTGAATACTATTAATATTTGAAAAA
>JBCEWC010007877.1:0-20773 GCA_038996855.1 Solanum aculeatissimum | reverse complement strand
AAATATTTTAATATAGTGTAAGGGCAAAATGGTAATCCAACTTTGGGGTTAGACTCTTCCCACTTTTAATAATATATAAAATAAAATGATATGATGATGATTAGGTACATAGATTTTTTTAAAAATATATCATAATTATAAAGAAGTAAAAAAAAAAAAAGAATAAAGGTATAATGTAACGGTAAAATAGACATTTAAAAATATCAATTAATATTTGGGGAGAATGTTTGTTGTTCAAAGTTGAGGGATAGTTTGATTTTTAAAGCAACGTTGGGGGTGTAAATGATTTTGAAAAAAAATGTTGTAATGGCAAAATGTCAACGATTTTTGGGAATTACTTGAGTTCACCAAGATTAGCCTTGGATATTTACCTTATTAGATCATGAAACTATAGGTGCTAGTGTAGGCATAGAACCAACATTAGGTTGTGAACTGTGACAAGGTGCCCTTATGAGTGAGTACAATTGTTCTAACTTGTTCGAATGGTTGAGTCAATTCGCAGCACCGTGATGAAACAACCTCAGCAAGTAGGGTATATGATAATTGTCTTTAAGTACATAGCCAGTTGCTTTCCAGTTGTGTCGGTGAAAAAGTTACTCCCAGTAAATCAATGATTGATTGGGAACATGTTTTACTTATTGTATTATCTCGTCGACTCGATCATTAATTGATATAAATGTTCCTTCTGATAGCAATTTTATGCATGTATCATATTCTCTGACTCTTGTCTCACTTCTTCGGGAAACGATTTATGATATATATTGGGCAAGTGGAGCTTAGGTCCTTTGGCCAAATTTCCATTTCTGTTTTCAAGGATTGGAATTGTGCAGCCTAGCCTTGTGGATGGGAAAACTCCACATCTCCTTTAGATATTTTTGGTAAGGCTCCGCATTTGCACTCGTGGAGAACTCTTATACTATTCTTTTGTGTCACAGGACATGTCTCGGTAGACTATTTTATTTCATGTCATAGAAATTCCGTAGACAAAAGTAATTATTTTTGGGTTGTATTTCTATGGTTACTCATACGGCATGCACGAATGAAGCTCTCTGCCTAATGCATTTCTTCTTTTTTTAAGGTAACATTACTTCTATACAACCACAGGTATACTACAACAAAGTGTAGTTCCACAACAAAAAGTTTTACTTACATCAATCCTAGGAACTTCTAGTTACAACCAATCATACACATCTTCAGTATCTCCTATCACTACTTGCTTACACTAAAAATAGTAAAGCCCTGAGCAGTTTATCTTTATCTTCTGAATATTGTTTAGTTTTCCTTCAAAACATCTCTGATTCCTTTCCTTATAAACTGTCCACCAAATGCAAGCAGGGAAAATCCTCCATCTCTTCTAATTTCTTCCTGCATTTCCACCCCTGTTCCAGCACTGTAAGACTTCTATGGTTCTCCCAGGCTTTGTCCACTTGATCTTCCTCTTGTGGATGAACATCTGCCATAATTGATCTGTCCATTTGTAGTGTAAAAAGAGATGATTGACAGTCCCACCGTTCTTCACATAGATAGCATCTGGATCCTAGATTAAATTTCCTCTTGTTCAAATTCTCATGTGTCAAGACTGCCTCCTTTGCCAAAAGCCATGTGAAGTAATTCACCTTGAAGGGAATGTCTATTTTTCGGATCATCCTACAGGGCCATCCTTCTTGCTGTACCTCAGTAGAACTAAGTTCTCTGTATGATTATTTTACAGTGAATTCTCCCCTTCTCTCCCCTTTCCAAACTAGTCTATCTTCCTCTCTTATCAGATTGGTTTCCATAATCATTGTGTCATGAAATCTTGCTATGGTTGTCATCTCCCAATCATTTAGGTTCCTTCTCAAAAACAGGTTCCAGCCTTTTCCAGTCCGTAGTTCTGCCGCTGTTGCTTCTTGAGCTTGGCTCAGATTGTATAGTACAGGGAAAGCATGCTTGAGTGTCTCCTGTCCACAACAAATGTTGTTCCAGAAAGCTACTTTTTCTCCATTACCCACCTTGCAGCTCGTTCTCTCCCTGACCAGTTAATGCATTTTCTTTTAAATGAAAAGTTGTTTGTTTAAAGACTGTATTCATGCTTTAGTTTTAAATTGTTCAAAGGACGATGTTTTTAAATTTCAAAAGACTCCTATGTGTATCTATTGAGCATATAGATGAGCTTTATTGTATGGGTTGGTTTGTTTGGGTCAGGTAGAGCATCGAGTGCAGATCACATGGATCTCAGTGCGCCACACTAAAGAGTGTATTTGGTATGGAGGAAATTACTTTCAGAAAATGCTTTCCATTTTTTTCCATGTTTGATTGGGTCAAAATGTTTTGGAAAGCATTTCTCTAGGATAACAACAACAACATACCCAGTGGAATCCCACAAGTGGGGTTTGGGGAGGGTAAAATGTACGCAGACCTTACCGCTATCTCATAGAGATATAGAGGCTGCCTCCAGAAGACCCTCGTCAGAAAAATATCAAGCCCCAAAAGGAGAAGAAACTAGATATGAAAAAGAGAAAAGGAGAGGAGAAGAAAAAATCGACTAAAATGAAAGCAAAGATAATAATATAAAATACAATAGAAGTAGCAAATATAAGCCAGAAAAAAAACAACACAAGATAAAAAGACACGACTAGTCCTACTATCCTACTGAAACATCAGGCCACCTACTCCTACTATCACCTACCCCACTAGCATTTCTCTAGATAAAATATCTAAAAATGAGAAAAATAATTTTCCTAATGAAAACAAGGAAAAGAAGTTACATAATTGACAATCCAAGTACAATGTCTCCTTCCTACCCACCTAATTCCCTAAATCCTACCCCTTCAGCATCCCACCAAAGCCACCCCCTATCCCCATCCCATATTACTTTGCTAGATTACAAATAAATGTTCTATGAATTAAAAATTATATATATATTGGTGAGAAGATGTCAGGGGAAAGACTAGCTAGCTAATCATCTTAGTGTTCACACACTTCCCGTTTTGAAGTTCCAACAAACGCTATGAAACTTGCAACGAATACGTCCTCCCGCCTCTGGTATAGTATGCATCAAGATGATTTTTTCGGAAGCGTATAAGAGTAAGTTATGACCGTTTTACCGTGGGGACTATCCAGGCAAAATGGGTCAGCAAACCAGGCCGGATCAAAATAAGAATAGTCAGGTTCTGACATTCTTTTCCATTCAAAAACAAAATTTCCTGGTTCTTTAGAGCATTTAAGGGTGGAAGCTAGGGTTTAGGACTTCTAAGGTAAGATTTCAAACTTTTCTTATTGATTTTTAGCTATTCCCAAGTTTGGATATCATTGGTAACATCGCGAATGTGTTGTACTTGTGTTTTGGCGAAGTTCCGACGCAGAAGCAGTGGTGGGTCCTTCAAACAGATTGTTTAGTTTGAGATTTCAAAGCTTTTTGTCGAGGTAATCTTCCTTCTATGACCCTCCTTCGTAATTCCCATTCTAGTATCATTTTTATAGATTTCTAAGGCACGAAGTGGTGTTTTGGATGCCAAGCCTCTGGGAAGCCCCTTTATCTCATTGAGTTGGGTTATTATAGTTGTATATTGATGATGTTAAGGTGTGGGAGGGACTGAGGTTGGTGCGCTTCTTTTCGAAGTTGTGTAGGACGATTGTCGGATTGAACGGCGTGAAGTACGCCTTGTTATATGGCCTCGGGATTTTGCCACTCTTGTGACATGTTGATAGCTTTAGTTGTTATTAGTTGTTGGTTGGTAGAGATTGTGTCATCGTTTTTTGTGTTAAAGTGGGCTAGTCGTAACGATGACCTTAACGTCTTATCGATTGGCTATGCCTCGTTTTTGTAGCCTTGTTGATTCTCACATTTCTTGCATTACGATCGGTTGGTTGAGCTTCATAGCGACACATTTGATGCTTCCGTTGAAAGATATGTTAAGGCTTCCTATTCATATTCTGGCATGACTCTGAAGGCCCTAGCTTGTTATGGCATGTATATTATCATTATTCGACTCGTGGCCTTATACTATTGAATTGGCTACCACAACATGATATAATATCTATCAACACTCCATTCCTTACATCGCAGCCTAGAAAAGCATGTTATGGTTGTATTGAGGTCTCTTGCGATTACTTGTTATTGTTGTGATGCTTTATCATCTAGTTGTTTCCTGTAAGATTGCTCTGGCCTCAGCAGACACTGTCATGCGCGATTTTGGAGCCTCCAACCTGATTGATACACTGAGCCTACATGCCATTCAACTACATAGAGCCTACGGGCTGGGCAAATCGTACAAATGAGGCGAGTAGGCTATACCTATGGGGCAACAGTTATTTTGTACTAATAGAGCCTAACCTTCAGGTATTGGGGGAAGGTGATTAGACAGGATATGGTGAAACTTCATCTCACCGGGGACATGACCTTAGATAGAAAGGAGTGGAGGTCGCGTATTAGGGTAGAAGGTTAATAGGCTAGTAGGGGTAGGATGATGCTTGGCCTTGTGATATAGTAGGTTATTAGGATTTATCGCGTCTTTATATTTTGGGTTGTTATTGTCCGTCTTATATTTGTTACCTTTATTATATTTATATATTATCATTAGCTTCCCACTTTTATTGTCCGTCTTATATTCTTTTATTGTCCGTCTTATATTCTTTTATTGTTCGTCTTATATTCTTTTATTGTCCGTCTTATATTTAGTATCTTCTACTTTTGGGGCTTGATATTTCTGAGACAGGGTATTCCGGAAACGGTCTCTCTATCTCTATGAGGTAGTGATAAGGTATGCGTACATTTTATCCTCCCCAGACCTTACATGTGGGATTTCACTGGGTATGTTGTTGTTGTTGTTGTTGTTGGAGCCTAACCCCCTATTTAGATGGTGGTTTGCCATGATTTCCTAAAGTACGATATTATATGGTATGGTATAGTATGGTACTGCAATGAACAATACAATGTTTGTATAGACTATATGATTTGCTATTGTTTAATCATAATTTTGTTGTATAGTAATGTACCGTAACCGGTAAACTTACGAAAAACCCCTTAATTATTATAGCCCTCAATCATTTTTAAAAAAAAAATTCTTCAGTAAAATTAATAATTAAAATAGCAGTCAATTACATAAACTTATCACCCAAAGCCGAAGTAACTTAATTTATGTGAAATTAGAGGGAAAAAACAAACACTAAAAAATAGATTGTAACGTAGGAGAGAATACTTGAGGCGGAAAATAAGATTCAAAAGTTAATGCGGAGGAGAATAAGTAATATAATTATAAAAGCAGTGGATATATTAGGTTAAAGTTTAATAAAGAAAAAAGGACAAATTAGAATTATTTAAAATTAAGGGTATAATTGAAAAAAAAATAAGTAAACCATGGGATACCACCAAATTGGTGGTTCCAAAAAGTGGGGTTTTCATGGTTACAAAACCATGAACCCAAACCATACCATACCATGTAATTAACAAAATAATCAAAACAAACGTGGTTCTCTTATTAACCATACCATACCACGGAAAACCACCATCCAAACAAGTTGTAAGAGTTGTATTGATTCACGGTAGCTACAAAATTTAGACAATTCAATTCAGATGATCACTAGGTTTAGGTAAGTGGGCTAGTGGGATATTTAGCTACTGTTTGTGCTTGCTAGGGCTTATGGTGATTATGCATTGTTTGTACCTGCCAGGCTTATGAGAGCCATCTCTGATATTGTTTGTTATTTGTCTTATTGCAGGAATGTAAAGTGTTGTACTTCTATTTTATTCGGGCCTTTTCCGCTCAGTCCTTATACTTCAGTTTCAGTTTCAGCTTCCAATTTGTCTTACATGCTCGGTACATTATTTTATATTGACTCCCCTTTACCTGGAGTGTTGCATTTATGCCTGTAGGTCCTGAGAACCGACTGAACCGACCCATCGGGTAGCACAAAGGAGTTTTCAATGAATTGGTTGACTCATTTTCTTCCAAAGCTCGCCAGAGTCTTAGGGGTTTGCCTGTTTTGCTATATATAGCTTTTGGGTAGGTCTGGGCCCTTTCCCAACAAGTATTGTATTCATAGAGGTTTGCAGACTAGTCTGTTGGTGGTATAGCTAATTGGTGACCATTTTGGCCTTGGATGTTATTCATTGTAGCATGTTGACCAGTTGGGGCTTCTTCTTATTGTTGATAGTTCAACGACCTATTGACCTAGCTTATATTGTATATACCTATTTTTCATTTTTGTATAGAGATATGGTGGCTTAGACAGCCTACATAGCGTTTATACTTTTCTAGATATCATCGTAGCCTTAACGACCCAAATAGAACTTGCATGCTACCTACATATTGTTTTATATGAACTGTTGGTAGTAGTTGTTTTCTTTGTTGAGCCGTTGAGAAGGGCCTCAACGGCCAGAGTAACTTCTTTTAAGTCGAGATATACTTATTTGTTTTCTTGATCATGTGTGGCTGCTATGTGCCATTGGAAAATGGTTTAACAGGGTTAGGCCTAAGTTTTGGCATCAAGTATTAGTTGTGCCCCTCGAGTTTGGGGTATGACATACCCCTTAAAGGCTCAAAACTCATTTTTGCCGTTTCAAAAGCCCCCTCATTTCTCTCTCCAATCCATATCAATGCGAGAGGAACAACATTCCACACCCTGTTCTTTCTCATACTTCTTCCATCTTTCCAGCAAAAAAAAAAGTCCTTCACAAACCTTGACATCACTCAAGACATACCAAACCAACTGAACATACTCCATCAAGGCCAAGGCTTTGTCACTCACATAAAACTCCACCCTTCAGCCACCTCCTCCTCTTCAATAGCCCCCCTCTCTAGCAACCCACTATTATCTCCTCAATATGATTAAACCCCCATACTACCCAAGTTTGACCTCTATTCTGCTTCTTCATTGAACAATCGTTCATAGAAATGCACAATTAGCCCTTCTACATTCTCCTTCCCCACATGCACCACCCTACCAACCTCCACTCCCCCACTAACTCTAGAAATTCCTCCTATTTGCAATGGCCACCCAATGAAATTCTTTTGAATTTAAGTCCCATTCTTCTAACCACAATGCCCTAGATTTTAGTATCCAACTAATCTCTTGGACAACACCAAAGAGGCTAAATCTCTATTCAAACCCATTATCCTCTCTGTCTCCCTCTCCTCCAACTTCCTCCCCGATTCTAATCACTCTAACTCCCCCACCTCATTTGTAATCTCTCTTACTTTTACCTCTACCCTCCTGAGCACTTCTCTATTCCACACCCTCAAATCTTTCTTAAGCAACTTTAGTTTCTTAGTAAGACGAAACGAAGGTCGCCCCTCCACAACATAGTTACTCCACCACCCATCCACTATCAGCCCATAATCAATCGTTTTCAGCCACTTTTGAACAGAGATCTCGTCCTCCTTCCTCTACTACCATCCAACAAGATAGGTGAATCGTCTAAGGTCAACCTCAATAAAGGGACTTGTAAAGCACCAGAAGCCAACTCCTCCCAAGAAGTCTTAGACACTTGAGAATCTGTCTAATCTAAGATTTGGACGATGAATCCTCCAAATCTAGACAAACTGAAATTAGCTTTGGCAAAGGTAAATCAATAAGAAAATGGTTATCGATTAAAGCTGAGAACTCTTCCACGGCACTAGAAATCACCCTACAGTCCATTCTCTCCTCCGAGAATCTTGTAGTATCAAAATCTCACCTAACACCCAAGAAATATCTCATCTCCCCAAACATGCCCCTAATTCCTCCCAAAACATCTCTTTGGATCCCTCCCCCACATCTCCATGGATCCCTTTCCCACTTCACAATGGATTTCTTCAAGAAGTCTTGGGAGTTCATAAAACCAGATATCTTGGGGGCAATCAATCACTTCAACTAATACTGCTATATGGTGAGATTCTGTAATGCCGCTTACACCTCGTTGATTCCTTAGAAGATTGGGGCTATGAAAATAAGAGACTTTAGACCTATAAGTTGTATTGGCAGTGTCAATAACATAGTGGCCAAACTTGTAGCAGAAAGGTTGAAGAAGGTAATTGGGAAACTGCTTTCCAGTCACCAAATGCATTTATCAGGGGAAGACAGATAACTGATGCATCCTTAATTGCTAATGAGGTCATGAATTGGAGGATTAAATCAGAAGTCCCTGGTCACGTGCAAGCTTGATTTTAGAAAAGGCTTTTGACAAGTTAAATCAATCTTAATTGATCACTATTATGAAGAAAATGGGTTTTGGGTGCCGAAGGGCTTAAATGGATGAAAATATTGTATCTCCACAGTCAAATACTCAATCTTGATAAACAGAGGGCCAATGAGGGTTTTCTATCCACAGAAAGGAATCAAGCAAGGAGAGCCACTCTCCCCATTTCTGTTCATCTTGGCCATGGAAGGACTAAGCAAGACGCTGGAAAAGACTAGACAGTTGCAATAGATACATGGATTTAGTGTGGGTTCAAACTCAGGAAACACTATGACCATTTCTCACTTGCTATAAGTTGATGACACTCTAATTTTTTGTGATGCAAAGAAGTCTCAAGTCCTCTACCCAAATCTTACACCGGTGCTTTTTAAAGTTCAACAGGTTTACACATCAACATGTTGAATAGTATTATCTATCCAGTTAATGATGCCAATAACACAGAGGAGCTTGCACAAAATCCTACAGTGCAACATTGCTTCAATTCCTAGACTTATTTAGGCATCCCCTTGGGTGCCAAATTTAAGTGTTGTGATATTTGGAATGGGATGGTGGAGAAATTTGAGAAAAGAATATCAGCTTGGAAACTTCAATATCTCTCTTCGGGTGGTAGATTGACACTTATCAGTAGTATTCTAGATAGTATACCAACTTATTTTATGTCATTTTATGTCCCTGTTTTCCATCCCAAAGAAGGTGCTACACAAGATCAAGAGAAATTTCCTATGGGAAGGCAATAGCAGCACTCACATGTCCCACCTGATAAAATGGTACAAAGTTTTGCTTCAAAAATGCAATGGGGGCCTTGGGGTTAAAAATCTAGCAATTCATAACAAATCCTTCCTTATGAAATGGCTTTAGAGATTTGGCTCGGGTGATGTAGCCTCATGAAGGATGTGATCATTGCTAAACATGGTAGGAAGGACAACTGGAGCTCTAACTCAGTAAATCTGCCGTATAAGTTCGGCCTTGGAAATATAGTCTCTAAATCCTCTCATGGAATTCACTTCAAACCTGGGGATGGTGTGTATATCAAGTTCTAGAAAGATAGATGGCTCAACAATACAACACTCATGGAGGAATATCCCAATATCTTCAACATTGCTCTGGATAAGGACTCCTCAATTGTTACAGGACCAACAACACTTGGGATGTGCATTTAAAAAGTTTTTTGCAGGACTAGGAACTTGGGAGTTTAATGGAAATGTTAGCAAAGATGGTAGCTCACAGTTTTAAAGAAAGTAAACAAGATAGACTAAGGTGGGGAAGCAAAGGTATATTCACAATGAAAGAATGCTATACACAAGTATGCATACAAAATCAAGTACCAGATAGATGGCCATGGAAGCTAGTATGTAGAAACAATGTTTAGGGGCTTAAAATTGAAAGATCATTGGAAACACTTCCAGTAACTCATGTTTTGTCTTTTGTAATGATGCTCATCTAATTATGCATCTACTTGATGATCTTTTTAATGGGTGAAAATCATTTACGCCCCTCAACTTTGCTTTAAAAGTCAAACTCTCCTCTCAATTTTGAACAATAAACATTCTTTCACCCTTATCCTATGCAATGTTTCTTTCCCTTTAACATTTTCAATTATTCATCTATGTACCTATTTATATTATATATTTATATGTTTTATTTTTTAGCATTGGATTTTTACCTATATTTTAAATAATTTAGTACCTTATTATAGACTTCTAGATTGGTAATTGTTTCTATTTTTGCAAATCAGTACATGGAATGTACTGAAAACCATATTTACATAAATAACTCTAAAGGCATTGTCCTATCCCAATAATGTGTCTAAAATATCAATGATAGAGACAATGTCATTAGAGTAAATCTTATTACACCAACAACACAAACTTAGAATACAATTCAGTTTTACTTCCTGCAAATTACTCTCCCTATTCTAAAAAACTCTAAGATTTCTCTTTCCAAATAGTAGCAGGAATGATTCTTCAGTTGCTTCTGTTCTTTGCTAGTGATCCTACTTCTTTCCAACTATATAAGGCCTCTGAAATTCTACCAGGCATGGCCCATGAGATATTATAGACTTCTAAGTTCATTAACACTATAAGTTTAAAATCTTTTTACAAATTTGACGCTATTATTTGATGATTGTTGTTTTAATATTGTATGCATCAAATATTTTTGTGTGCATAAGTTAGTGTTTATTTACTCTCGTATTTTCTTTTTCTATATAGATAAATAAATTTTGATTGTCATAAATGAAATATTTTTAAACTTATAATGTATGATGTATTTAGAAGATAACTAGGTAATCTTTTAGGAATTTAATCATTATAAAGTGTATCTCTGTTTTTATTAATTTTTTTTTTACATTACCTGTGTTGAAATATGTTTATATGGCTACGACTCTCTATTACCCCCTCCGTCCAATAATAGTTGTTTATGGTTGACTTGGCACAGGGATTAAGAAGAAGTAAATGATAAAAGTAATTTTACCAAATCGCTCGTTGAATATAATAAATACAATGACTTGATAAATGTAATAGAGAAATGACTATAATTAATGATAAGGGTAAATTATGAACTAAGTGTAAAATTATTTTTTAATTTCATAAATTAGACAAGTATTGTCAAACAACTATTTTTAGTATAGTGGACAACTATTGTTGGACAGATGGAGTATTCTCACTATTGATTATTATTAATACATTTCTTGTTCTCCTAATTTATTTCATTATAAAACATCATTGACTTATATAATCAATTAGTACTTCTCACTTTTTTGTCTCGAAAATAAAATCTATTTTCTACAGGTAAATTGTTACATAGATTTTTTTTTTAAAATATCATGATTTTAAATAAGTAAAAAAATGATAAAGGTTGATAATGGGATGGTAAAATAGATATTTAAAAATATCAATTGATATTTGGGGAGAAAATGGCTATAGTACAAAGTTGAAGGGTACTTTGACTCTATGTTGCTCTCTTCAAAAATGTTGACGGGTGCGTGTCGGATCCTTCAAAAATACACCTCCAAAAATAGTGTATTTTTGAAGGATCCGACATGGGTGTGGCAACATTGTTGGAGAGTCCGAACAACTTAGCTTTGACTTATAAAGCAAAATTAGAGGTGTAAATGATTTTGAAAAACAATGTTGTAATGGAAATATGTCAACTGGTTTGGGAATTACTTGAGTTCACCAAGATTGGCTTTGGGTATATTCCTGATTAGACCATGAAACAACCATGTGCCAGTAACCAACTTTAGGTTCAGAACTATGATAGAGTGCCCCCTTGAGAGGATACTAATGGTACGTGCTACATTGTTAGCATAGTTGAGTCAATTCGTGTGGCACCACGATGAGACAACCTAAGCTAGTAGGGTCTATAATAATTGTTGTTAAGTACATATCCTAGTTGCTTTTCGATTGTGCCGGTGATAGAGTGGTAGTCCTAATAAATCAATAAATTGTCTTGATTTTATAAGGCTTGGTGCTTAAAAATTGGTTAGGAACATGGTTTACTTATTGTATTACCTTTTCGACTCAATCATTAATTGATATAATTGTTCCCTTTTATATCAATTTTATGCATGTTTCATATTCTCTTTGACTCTTATCTCACTTCTTCGGGAAATGTTTTATGATATATACAAGGCAAATGGAACTTACGCCTGTTGGCCAAATTTCCATTTATGTTTCAGGGACTAGAACTGTGCAGCCTGGCCCTATGGATAGGAAAACTCCACATCTCATTCAGATACTTTTGGTAAGGCTCCGCATTTGCACTCGTGGAGAACTATTATACTATTCTTTTGATTCACCGAGACTTGTCTCGATTGACTATTTCATTCCATGTCGTAGAAATTCCATAGACAAAGTAGTTATTATTTTTGAGTTGTAATGAATAAAACTCCCCGCCTAATACATGTTTTTTAAAAAAACTTGTTGGTTTAAAGAGTGTATTCATGATTTGGTTTAAATTGTTCAAATGACGATGTTTTTAAATTTCAAGAGACTTCTGCAAGTATCTATTAAGCACATGAATGAGCTTTCTTGCAGCGGTTGGTTCAGTTGGGTCAGGTAGAGCATCGGGTGCCAGTCACATGGATTTCAGTGCATGACATTAAAGAGTGTAATTGGTATGGAAGAAATTATTTTTCAAAGAATGCTTTCCAATTTTTCCATATTTGATTGGTCAAAATGTTTTGGAAAACATTTCTCTTGGACAAAAGTTCCTTAAAAATGAGAAATATTTTTCCCTAGTAAGAAAAACAAGTTCCATAAGTGACACTTCAAGTTCAATGTCTCCACCCTACCCACTCAATACCCCAACCACTACTCCTTCACCATCCTACCTAAGCCACCCCTCATCCCTATCCCATATTATTTTGCTAAATTACATATAAATGCTCTTGGGATAATTTCTCTCTTTAGTGAGACAAAAATGTCAAGGGAAAAGACTAGCTAGCGAAACACGTGGTGGATGGATAAAGCTCATCGTACTGTTCACACACTTATTGTTCGAGGTTCCAACAAATGTTATGAAATTTACGATCAACATGTCCTTCCGCCAACAATATAGTATGCATCAAGATGATTTGTCTGGAAGCATATGAAGGGAAGAAAGCATTCATAACGACGACACCCAGATATTCGGGATTATACCTAATACATTAATAGTCCACGATCTCCACACCAATTATGACGAAGACATGTGCAGGGTAACAAAGGTTAGCTGGTTGAGTCTGGTAGAAGATGAATAGGAACAAGAATAACATATACAATTCTACATAGAATAGGAAAATGAATAGTAATAGAATCCTACTTGGAAAATGATTGTATTGCAGTATCCTAGTTGGAAAGAAGTCTAATGTAGTTTCTATAAATAGGGTCTCAAAGTAAAAATGTAGAGACACAATTCAATAATAATTTTTCTCCTTTATTTCTCACATGGTACTAATGCCTCTAGGATATTGGTATAAAAATTTTTAAAAAAAAACTTCCACTGCCGGCAGGCAGCTATGACCCATATATGCCGACAAGCAGCTAGGACCCATATATGCCGCCGGTCTGGCCATTGGTTATGGTTAACAAATTAAGGTGAATGATATATGCACGAACCCCATATTCAAGGGAAGAAAACTTAGTCAAAAAGGTTACCGTGTATAAATTCCTGGTGACTTCCTAGGGTTGTTTTGTGTCAGCCCCATATCCGTCAGTGTTTGCATTGCACCGTGCCATCATTTTGGTGACTATTTTCTCATATCTAATTTGTGTAGCATTGTCTCCTTCCGGTGCCTATTTTTTATATTTAATTATGTAGCTTCGCGCCATTTTTTCGATGACTACTTTCTCAAATCTAATTTGGTAGGGTCGTATCATCATTCCAACCTTATCCATATAATTCTTTCTTTGTAGGGTCATGCCATAATTCCGACCCTACCCGTATAATTTTATTTCTCAGTTTATGACCACTTTCAACTATCATATCTAGTAATCCGACGTATGAGCATGTTTCGACCAGTTTTATAGTGACTTTCTTGTTTAAGATCTACTCATCTTTTGATTTCAAGACAACCCATATATTAAGATTTAGAGCACTTTCCAGCGACCACTGCATTGTTTCCAATAGATCTGAGTTTTCATGTAGCGTTTTCTTTTTGTTTTAGATTTACTGTTGCCAAAAAGAAAAGAAAAAGATATCCTTATTTATTTGGGTTGGATTATAGTGATATTTTCTCTTCTGTGGCTAAAATAGAAAAATATGTCCGCCTTTTTCTATCTATGATTTGTCGTTCTCTATTGGCTTTTTAATATATTGGACATTAAAAATATTTTTCTCCACGGTGATCTCGAGTAAGAAGTCTACAAGGAGCAACCACCTAATTTTGTTGCTCAAAGAGAATGGTAGCCTTGTATAAGTCACTCTATGGTACGAAACAGTTATCTCAAGCTTGGTTTGGGAAGTTGAACACTGTAATTCAGAAAGGCATCACTTTATGTTTTGTCGACATTATGCATCAACTCCAATATCTCATAAAGAGACAAAACACATTGAGATTGGCAATCAATTTTGTGAAGTCGAGTGATCAACTTGCAGATATCTCACCAAGCTCTTCATCGGTCCTCATATTAATAACATTTGTAACAAGCTAGGCGCATGCAAGCTAGGTACATATGACTTGTATGTACCAGCTTGAGGGGGAGTGCTAGAATAGTAATGGGAACAAGAATAATATATACAATCCTACTTAGAATAGGAATAGTATATAGAATCCTATTCGAAAAAGGATTGTATTATAGTGTCCTAGTTGGAAAAGGAGTCTAATGTAGTGTCTATAAATAGGGTCTCCATGTAATAATCGAAAGACAAAATTCAATCATTTTTCTCCTACATTTCTCCTATGTTGCTCAGACTCTTCAAAAGTGTTAGCGGGTGCGTGTCGGATTTACCAAAAGTAGTGTATTTTCAAAGAATCCGACACGGGTGCAGCATTGAAAGTGAAGAGTTTGTGCAACTTAGCATTTCTCAATGAGTCAAGCCTATATTTATCTAAATAAAGCACGTGTATTCCATACTTTCAATAAAGTCATAAATGACTAATTTGAGCCTAAATAAAATACAAATTAAAAAAGTCTAATTTGTAATAGGGAGAAAATAAAACAGAGAAAGATACAACACACACATTCATCTTAGGATTGTTATCATAATAATATTGATGAAAAAAGAAATATAGAATCAATACAGATTTTTCCAACTAAACATGAATCAAATAGTAAAATAATAATGATATAAATACTTCACTACTTTAACTATAAATGAAAAGGATAACCTTGGATAGGGATTACATGAAACAAAAAGATTGATTTATATAGATAAGAATAGAGAAATACCAAAAAATATCTTAAAATTTTAAATTAAATATTTGGAGGTTATGAATATAAGATGTGTAAGAGTTATAGATATAAAGAAAATTAAATATTTGGAGGTTATGAATATAAACTGTGTAAGAGTTATATAGATATACAGAGTAACAATTGAATAGACAATTAAATATGAGATATGAAGGTAAATATTTAATGATAATAATAATAATAATAATAATAAAGTAAAATGGTATAAATTTCATAATAGAAAAACTAATAAAATAACAAATGTAGACATATGAATATTTTTTGAAAAAGAATGTGAACATATTAAGCTTCAATTTGTTTTGTTTTAAATAATGAATATTACATTTATTATCTATTGAATTTAAAGATTTAATAATATTATAACATATTATTTGGAGTTATGAATTTGAAAAGACATAGAAATAAAAAATATTAATGAATATTATTAGAATATAAATTACGAAAATGAAGAGGTGCAGTTATGAAGTTGATTTTAAATAAGAAATTATTTTTTTTAAATAATTACAAGAAAATAAATCAATAGATAAGGTGTATTTTCATAATCTAACTTTTGACTTAAACTCTTCCCACTTTTAGTAATATATATATACAATGATACACTCTAATATTCTTGATGATCAAACAATTGCCAAAGATACGTTCATTAAGCAATTTTCATTACTGCTACATGAGATCAAATAAGAATTTTCTTCCATTTACCACTCAGTTCTTTAATTGATGTCATATACACAAGTTCACACATTTACTCCAGACCTTTAACTCATGACGCAATACATTCTTAAAGTTGTCAAATTGCAAGAGATCTCACCTCATCCACTTTCCAGAAGTCTTCTTCATACTTATACCACCTCATCAGCCCTTCATCATTTCGAGTGCGCTGACACATGATGCATGAGTCGCTCATGCAAGTTACGAATTTGTGTAACTTAGACGCTTTTTCAAGGATTGATTCATCAAGCTTGGCCAGAATTTTCTTTGGTGCAGATGGAGCGTCTTCAGTAATTATGCAATGAGATATGTTGAGCACTTCCAATTTTTTTAACCCATCCAAGATAGCAACCAAGACACTTCTAGATAACACTGTGCACCTCAGACTCAACACTTTTAAGTTTGGAAGAAATGATACCAGTGCAGATGCAAATTGCATATTACAGGGCCCCATAATCTTGAGCTCAGCAAAACTTTTACAATTCCATGCAATTTCCTCTATTACAAATAGAGGATTTGCTATACTAGGCATCGCCAGTGATTCAAGATCTTCCCACATATGAATAGCGCTGCATATTCCTGTCGTTTCTATTCTGTTCCAAGAAGGCATAACAAGGCGTTTAAGCCGTGGACACCTGGAAAAAAGAGGAGATTTAATTAGCTGTCATATTCATTTTTACAGTAAATTTTGTTTCACCCGAATTAGAATAATAAAAAATAATAGAGCATCTGAGATGTCAGATGCCTGAACTCTGGAATGATGCTCGGTGTCGGTTTCTGGATTTAAGTTATAGAACTGTAGAAAGATGAAGGTTTATTTGGGGGAATACCTCTCAGCAGTATAAGTCAACTGATCGTTGCTGACATACAAATTGTAATGGAAGATTAATGTTAGTATGTTTCCACGACTGAGGTTCAAGCAAATCTTTAGAAGGCGGGTCAATGTTTTATCAGACTCTGAGTTCACATATACATACGGCACTAACGGTATTTTGATGAAGTTTGATTTTAGTACCGACAAGTCCAGCGTCTTCCAGAGAAGTTGATCACAACAAGCCAATCGCCACACACTACAAACATGAGCAACTCCACCAGACAACTCAAAAAGGTCAAAAGACTGGAGTATCTTCACCAACACATCCTTATCAAGGTCCTCCCATCTCCTTACAAGAGAATCTCCTTCCTCCATCACAAAAACTTCAATCTCCTAAAATCCTGTGGAAAAAGAAAAACGTTATTACTTCTCTAGATAGATAAAGAATATTTGCATTCCTGACGTCAATTTAGTGTTGCTGATTGACATTTTGTATTCTTGTGAATATACTAGGACCATGAAGTAGAAAAGTTAAGTCCTGCAATACCAAGAAGCATGTATGAATGTACAAATACGTCTGAGGAGTACTGACATTCCTAGAAGTGAAGAAACTAAGAAAATCAAACCTATAACTTAAGTTGGTTATAGAAAACAACAGAGAACTAAGTTCTCGCTGCCATAGCTGTCAGAAATTGTTGAATAATGTCAACATCCTGCCTATAGCAAGGCCACGAGGGGCTGGGGTGGCTCGAGTCGGAGTCATGATCGAACATGGCACATGCATAATGGACTTAGTTAAGAAATAAAGTTGTGATTTTTCTTTCAGCTATAACTTTTGGCATAATGGTAAGCGATTGATCCTAACAAGTGGTATTAGAGCCAAGGTCATAGGTTTGATTCCCAAGAGAAACATGCTGCATGAAACAGGTGTTGGAAGGGGGATTGTTGGACAATGTCAACATCCTGCAAGGCCCATGAGGAGGCTAGGATGGTTTGGGTTGGAGTCATGATCGAACATGGCACTTGCATGATGGACTTAGTTAAGAAATAAAGTTGCCCTTCGCTATCAGCTATAGCTTGTGGCATAATGATAAGCGTTTGATCCTAGCATTTGCTCACACATTTTGGATAAAAATAGTCATTAACACAAAATGATACAAAAAGGAGGATGTAACATGGATTTGCACATAAAACAAAATGATACAAAAAAGAGGATGTAACATTGATTTGCACATAAAATTCCCTAAAGAGGAAAATTCAGTGTCCTTAGCATCAGGATGGAAAAGCTGAAGCCTTTTTAAATATTTTGAAGAACAAGACGAGTACAAAAAGAATTGGGGAGTGGGGACAAGTGTCTGCTGAAAAAGATGCATAAAATTTCTAGGAATAAAATAGAAGGGAATGCAAAAACTTAATATTCCACCACTTCTATCTTATGTGAATAGGAATGAAAATAGATTAGCTAACTTGTGGGAAACCTAGGGAGCACAAGAGGAGAGAGGACCTTTGGGCCAACTCTTTTAATGGGACTCCCAATAACCCAGGCCCAAAAGGATTAATGAAAGGAAAAGGCCCAAAGGATAATACAGATCTTTTATATAAGTCAGAGAGGTCATAAGAGGGGCATATAGGTACTTCTAGAGAACAAGAGAAAACATACGATCTATCGGGAAGTCACTGTAGAGGTCTGATGGAGTTGAAGTCTCTTGGTTCTAAATTTTCCGCGGCGTTCAACAACTGGGGAACAGAAGTGGGGGAATCTGCGGGACAACCAAGAGAGAGAGAGTTTGACAACACAGAAACTCCAAGATTACAATCAGAGGGCAACACACACATCATAGAAAATATCGCAGAAAACCCTAGTCTGCTGGAGAAGAATGATCAATGCGAAGGGAAAAATAGGCAAGACGTTTCGGATAACAACATGCAAATTCAGCAGGTCCTTGATGCAGAACCAGTTTCCACAGATCCTATGGGGGGAATAAGGGAACCCGAGACGGAAGCTTCTAACTGGGTTAATTCTCACATCCTAGATTTAAGCAACACATATGGGGTGGCGTTTGAGGGATTTGAAAAGGAAACTTTAGCCCTTCTCATGAAGATAGACAAAAGAAAGGTTGAGCTGGACATGAAGGAGCAGGAAAAAGTCACCACTACTCCCAAAAGCAGGGGAATAGGAAAGAATGAGCTAAAAAATTTGAAGTCCAGTTTGAATGAGGAAGTCGAAGGAGTCAGGAACAGGGGGAGGCCTCTCTGCCTGACTTATAAATGAAAGTTAATATCATAACCTGGAATGTAAGGGGTCTTAATAACGCTGAAAACAGAAACCTTATTAGGACCGCCTTACAAAAATGGAAAGCATATGTCTATTGCTTTCAGGAAACTAAGATTAACAAGAACATGGAGGAGGTAGCCAAATCATTGTGGCCTAGTAGGTGGATGAATTGTGGTTATCTTGAAGTTGTTGGTAGTCGAGGGGGGATCCTAGTCGTGTGGGATAATAGGATCTAGAGTGGGGTACTGGTAGAGAGAGGCAACTTCTCTATCACATATAGATTTGATGCTGTCCAGAGTTCCTTCACTTGGTTCCTCACGGGGGTATACGCCCCCCATACCAGAAGTGAGAAACTAGATTGCTGGGAGGAATTATCAGTTGTTAAGGAGTTATGTGGGGGTACATGGTTAGCTTGTGGAGACGTTAACACAGTGAGATTCATGGCAGAGAGAAGAGGTTGCAACAAAATCACAAATATCATGACAGATTTTTCCAGATGTATTGAAGATATGGAACTCCATGATCCATTATATGGAAGAAAATTCACCTGGTTTCGAGGAGTCGATCATAGAAGCGCAGCAAGGTTGGACAGGTTCTTGATTTCAATGGAGTGGGAGGAATCTTTTAGAAATATCAGACAGAGGACACTTCCAAGAGTAATTTCTGACCACAGTCCTCTACTCCTAGAGTGTGGGGGCTGGGAAAAGAAAAGTTCAAACTTCAAATTTGAAAATTCGTGGCTTAGGGTGGAAGGATTCTCAGAACTAATCAGAGGGTGGTGGAATGACATGGTGGTAGTTGGTCGTCCTGATTATATACTCAGTGTCAAACTGAGTAACTTGAAACAGAAACTCAAAGTTTGGAGCAAAGCTACTTTTAAGGAACAGGTGGGCAGGAAGAACAGTCTACTGAATGAGTTGGCTGAACTGGACTTGATTCAAGATAATAGAAGTCTGACTGAGGATGAAATGATGATCAGAGCTACAATAGTGGTGGAACTAGAGGAACTGGCTAAGAATGAAGAAGCAAGATGGAGGCAAAAATCCAGAGTTCTTTGGCTGAAACAAGGGGACAACAATACCAAATTTTTCCAGAGGATGGCTTCAATTCATAAAAGATACAACACGATTGATAGATTGGTGGTCCAACGGGAGGAAATTCAAGATCCAGATAGTATAAAGGTAGCTATGATAGAGTTTTATAACAGACTCTACTCAGAATCAGAAATATGGAGACCATCTTTTGAGATGCAGGGATGCCCTAGAATTACACAGGAGGAGCAGGAATGGCTACAGAGACCTTTTTCTGAAACTGAAGTGCTTAATATCATCAAGCAATGTGATGGTGACAAAGCACCAGGACTTGATGGCTTTACAATGCAATTCTACAAGGAGTGCTGGAGCATTTTAAAAGATGACTTAATGAAAACAATTCAAAACTTCCATCTGAATGAAATTTTTGAGAAATCTTTTAATGCTACTTTTATAGCACCTTTGGATGCAGTGTCTGGAAGACCATCAGGAGGTTGTGGCTTCAGTTTTACAACATTTCCTTTCAAGTGGGTAATGGAGCGAAAATTGATATTTGGAGTGAGCACTGGGTAGGGGAAGATAACTTAAGAACTTTTTTCCCACATCTTTACACTCTAAGCTCACAAAGGAATGCCTCAGTCTCACAAAAGTGGAGCCCCCAGGATTGGAATTTGATCTTTAGAAGAGCACTAAATGATTGGGAAGTGACAGAGATGGCCAGATTTCTCCAGGTCCTAAACAACTTCCCAGGTACTGCTACTAATGCAGACAAGCCAGTCTGGTCTCTGCACAACAAAAGGGTCTTCACAGTGAAGTATTGCTACTGGTGGAAGAACAATAACCAAGCCATCACAGAAATATGGCCCTGGAAGCTAATTTGGAAGGTTAAAAGCC
>JBCEWC010007876.1:0-20773 GCA_038996855.1 Solanum aculeatissimum | reverse complement strand
TCGTTACCTATAAAACGTAACTGACAGTAACGTTTTAAGCTAAAAATGTTACTGTCAGTTATGAGACTCTGTAAAGTAACCTTGAGCATACGATTATAAAATGAATGTGACCACCGTTGTTGAATTTTTTATCAAGAAACTTCATCAGGTAAGTTAAGTTAATAGTATGATGTTAAGTTTTTATTATTACTCTAAATTTATCTTTTTGATTTATTAATTATAAAAGAAATGTCTTATTTTTATGTGTAGGATAACAAAAATAAAAGTATGATGTATTCTTTTACATCTTGACCCTTATTGGATAGTTGATGTAGCCTTAGACTACTAGACTATAGCAACCAGATTCCACCCTTATTGGATAGTTACTGACAAATACGTTTATACTACTTTTGTAAAAATTTTAAAAAACGTATTATTTTAGTAAATTAGTTTAGATAATGGCTTAGTTTGGTCAAAACTTCCATGATATTAATTATCATTTTCACTATACAAAAGAGAGTAATTGTATGTTGAAGGAAGATATTTTTTTTGTGGAGCTTTAGACTCTTCAACTAATCCGGAATTGTTTGAGTCATACAACATTGTTGGGTGTTGTATCCTGGAGGTGACAAGTCACGTGTATTACTGCTGGATCGGTGTAGATTATGACGCAGTGAGCTTGAATCTCCTTAAAAAGAGCGAGATATCCGCGCCTTAGCCTGAATAAATTTTTATTCAATTTTGTCATTTTATTTTTCAATAGTAATTTTTTATATTTATGATATATTATGCCAACAAACCCAATTATTATCGTATATTAACTTTGAGGCCACCTTAAGAATAACCATAAATTTCAATTCTTGAATCTGCATCTAACGTTTTTAATGCCATGCTAGTGAAAAGAATTAACTTTACTTGTGTCTATTCCCACTTCCTACATGTGGTGAATCAAAAATCCAGAATAAAGATAAAACAAACCAACTTTTCAATATTCACATCACATTAAAAATTTCAAATTCAACAAAACTTGATTAAGAAGTAGAAAATGGGAAAAAGTGAAATATTAGAAGAAAAAAGACCTACCTGTTCCATTCTAGCAAAATATAGACTGTTCAAAATACCCTCTTCTCCTACATTAGCCCATTAAAACCTCCAGGTCCAGAGTAGCTCTTGTGAATGTTTTGGTAAATAAGTGGGACCAACATGAGCAAAAAGTTGATTAGTGTTACTAAATATTCGTCAAATAAGAAAAATGTGTCATTCTTTTTGGACCGAATAGAAAGAACATTTCATATAAATTGGGATAGAGTGAGTAGGTTTTTCTCAAAATTATTTTTGGAACCTTAATCAAGCACAAATTTTCTTGCATTACTAATTCGTAGAAATTCATGGTATTAGTAATATATACCTTAATACAAAATAGAGTAGCATTAGTTATACATAGCATCAAAAAGTGTACCAAACATAGTACTACTAATATATCAAATTAATGTATGCACTATTTTTACTAATACACTCTATCAAACGACCCCTTACTTTCTTATTCTTTGAATTTATAGCTTCTTTTTACTTTTTGCATAATCAATAATGTATCAACTTATGTAAACTCAAAGTTAAAACTCTCCGAAAATATCGATAAATCCATATATCCTTGTCCCAGAATTTTTGTATGATGTAACATGAGTCTCCAAAATTGTGGGCCAAAACTTGTTGCACCAACGGAGAGACTTCATTGACAACATTCAAAATTACTGGGAAATTGCGTTTACAATGGAACTAAGCTCACTTTTTATCCCTTTTCCTTTTGCTTTTTGGATAAGTGTTTTCACGTAGCCTCTTCATTTCATGCATGATAATTACTCAATCTTTTTTTTTTTTTTTTGATAAGTGTATTACAACTATTATCCAAGCTGGAGTCCAATATTCTGGAAGGATTATGTTGGTTATTTCACTATTAAATTCATTCTATGGTTAAAGTTATTATCACTAGTCACTATAATAAAAAAAAATTTTATTGCAATAAATGAGTTAATGTCATTACATGTAGAGTTATTAAAATTTTTAGTGAAATTTATATGGAATGTTACTAAATAATACTCCCTCTGTTTATTTTTACTTGTCATTGTTTCGCTGAGGTCATTTAAAAACTCAAAAACTACAAACCAAGTCAACAATCATTGTGCTCACTTTTAAACCTTAGGTTGCTCTTTTTGCATTTTTTTGTGTGTGGTGTCCAATACGTCCTTCATTTCATGATCACGTCAATCGTTTTTCATTCTTTGATGAGTCATAAAGCCAACCTGGAATCCAATATATACTCTTCATGATATAATCTTAAACAAAGACCAGTCTCAAGTCAAGAACAAACAGACAAACAATCTTTTATAACATTCATTATTGCTGCAACTTCCAAGAATAAATATCATCTTCTCACTCCTAGCAGCCAATGTACGGTACTACACACGGTTTCCCACGAGTTACTTTTGTCTATAAACTAACTTGAAGCCATCATCGACATAATCCAAATTTTCCTTAATCCAAAAAGTAGACACCACTACAATATTTCAAGAAAATTTTAAGCTCAGCATATTCTCAAACTAAAAACATCATCTTCAATTACCAAAAATCATGAGTGACAACATCTTGGAAATGCAGTTAACACCTATTTTAACCTCCCCTGCTAGGAAGAGATGGCGTTGGGCTTTTAAAATTCTCTATACTTCTAGAGCATTACTGTCTACAGCCAGGGAGATTGTTGCTGAAAACAAGACTGAGATCTTGAGAAACTTTTCGCGCTCTCGGTCCTATACATCAGTTGATATCGAACCAGAATGTTTTTCGGACATCAACAAGCAAACATTAGCAAATCTCGTTCGAGTTGGTGAGGTGGAACGCTTGTTGTTTGTCTTGAAAACTGATGCTGAGAATGGTATCTCGGGTGATGTTAAGGATATTGCTTGTCGGCGCAAACATTTTGGAAGCAACACCTTTAAGAAGCCACCAATAAATATATTGCAGATCTTGTTGAAGAGCCTCAAAGATCCCAACATGCTCATTCTACTACTGTATGCTGTTTTGTCCCTTGGTTTTGGGATTAAAAAACATGGACTGAAAGGATGTTTTGATGGGGGGTTCATACTGGCTGCCCTGTTTCTTGCCATTAGTCTCTCTGCTTTTTGCAACTATTGGCATAAACAACAACTTTATGGGCTTTGTAGGCCAATTGAAAGTGTCCCAATTCTTGTGATTAGGGATGGGAAGGATACGCCTGTCGCATTTTCTGAAGCAGTTGTTGGAGATGTCATTCGCTTGAATGCCGGAGATCAAGTCCCTGCAGATGGGATATACATAGGGGACCAATCCTTACAAATTGATGAATCAACTATACCAAGGAAAAATGACCTTGTGGAAGTTGACAGTAGCAGCAACAATATGTTCCTGTTATCTGGTAGCAAGGTCTTGAGGGGTAACGGTCGAATGCTTGTCACAGCAGTTGGCATGGATACAGCATTGGCAGAAATCATAAGTCCAGCTTGTTTCAATCATGATCATCAATCACTTCTACAGAAGAAACTACACAAACTGACCTCGTATATAGGGAAGGTTGGTTTGGCAGTCAGTTTCCTGGCTCTTCTAGTGCCGTTGATCCGTTACTTCACAGGGAATATGCGAAATAATGGGAGAAAGTTGTTCATTGGAGGCAACACAAGTATACAAGATGTATGGAAAGCCTTCCTTGGGATTCTAGCAACTCCAGTTGCAATTGCATCGGGGGTTATTCCAGAAGGTTTAACATTAGCTTGTGCATTAGCCATAGCTTACTCGACCAAGAAGATGATCGTTGATCAAGCACTTGTTAGGAGTCTTTCAGCTTGTGAAGCAATGGCCTCTGCTACAGTGATTTGTACAAACAAGGAAGGCGTACTGACTGAAAACTCTCTGCAGGTCAGCCAATTTTGGATAGGCGAAAAGTATGTTGGAGTAAGTACTTTCTCCTCATTAGCACCAGAAATTCTTAATCTGCTTAATGAAGGAATGGCTCTGAACACAACCCCATCTGAACATATTGAGGATCAAATTCAAAAAGCAATTTCGACCTGGGGCATCAAAAGCATGAATATGGATGTACAGGAACTGAAAAAAAGTTGGACAGTTATCCATGTTGAAAGCTTCAACTCGGAATACCAAGGGCATGTTTTGATAAAAAGGAATGCTGAGAGCAAAGTTCATGTGCACCACAAAGGAACTCCAGAGGCAATACTGGCCATGTGTTCACGTTACTACGAGGAGACAGGGGATGTCAGAGATATAAATGATGATGTTAGAGCAGCTTTGCGGCAAAGAATTACAAAGATGAAAATGGATGGTTTGCACTGTGTTGGTTTTGCATATAGAAGTGTGACATCAGAACATCAGATTGATCAAGAAGGGCATTTCCATCCCAAGCTCAAAGAAGATGATTCGATCTTATTAGCATTTGTAGGTCTGAAAGCCCCATGTAGAGAACAAGCAAAGAAAGCTGTGATGGACTGCCAGAAAGCTGGGGTAAACATCAAAATCATTACAAAGGATGATATCCACACAGCTCGTGCATCAGCTATTGATTGTGGTATAATTGATCCTAATCATGACATATCCACCGAAGAAGTCATAGAAGGAACAACTTTTCAAGAATATACTGAAGATGAAAGATTGGAGAAAGTTGAAAATATTTGTGTGGTCGCAAGAGCCTTAACACTGGACAAGCTTCTGATGGTACGATGCTTGCAAAAGAAAGGACATGTTGTTGCAGTTACTGGAGACACAGTGGGTGACGCAGAAGCGCTTAGAGAAGCAAATGTGGGGCTTTCACTGGGCAATCAAGGAACTGACACAGCAAGGTACATCTCGGATATTGTCATCATGGATGATAACTTTGCTTCCATAGCTAGAGTTCTAAGTTGGGGAAGAACCACATACAACAATATTCAGATATTCACCCAATACCAACTCACAGCAACTATTGCCTCTTTCGTGACAGACTTTGTGACAGCAATTTCAGCTAGCGAGCCCATGACCATCAATATTGTCACAGTAATTTCAGCAGGCGATGTTCCTTATGCATTGCTTCAGGTAATTTGGGTAAAGCTTATGGTGGGGACATTAGCAGCCGTGGCTCTAACTATCGACAATCCTGGAACAAAGCTCATGCAGCAGCCACCAATTGACAAAAATGAGCCATTTATAACCAATATCATGTGGAAAAACATACTGGGCCGAGCGTTGTACCAGATCTCAGTGTTGCTTACCATCCAATTCACAGGTAAATCAGGATACCAATTAAGCGACAAGGAAAAGGACACAATGATGTTCAACATATTTGTGCTTTGTCAACTATTCAACCTATTCAACCTGAGAAAGTACGAAGGGGGTCTCCTCAGAGAGCTAAAAACAAAGCAGTTATTTTGGGGGGTTGCAGGAATGATAGTCGTTATCCAGGTTGCAATGATCGAATTGCTGAAGAAGTTTGCATGTACAGAGAGGTTGAATTTGCAACAGTGGCAAGTGTGTATTGGGATAGCTGCTTTATCATGGCCAGTTAGTTGTCTCATAAATTGCATACCTGTTCCAAAGAAGCCTTTGTTTAGTTGTAGGAACAACCAGAACTTTGGTTACTCAAGATTTAGACCAAGTATTAGGTTCTAGCAAGTTCCTTGCATGTCTGCTTGTACAGTCTATTATCACTTGCATCTGCTTGTGCTTGTGTGACATTTATCATTGGCAGTTTCTTTTTATCTTCGCGTTGTTGTGATAAAAATGGTGTAGAGCTTCAGAGAAAACATGTGTTTAACAATGTCGTTTGGTTATATTCAGCCAGAGACTAATCGAAAAACATCACCAAAGATCCAAGTAATTATTTCCTCCATCTAAAATTAGACCAAAAATGTGTTTAACAATGTCACTGCATTTCCCATTAGACCAAAAAATTCAATTGCTACAACCATTAAGCCTAGTTTAACCAAAAAAATCTATTAATCCTTTTAGCCAAACTGCATAATGATCCTTAAATCATTCAAAGGATAAAAAGGAACAACCAAAGTAGTAAAGTTCAGCCAAGTACTTATACAATACATCAAAAGAAGATACATGTGTATATACGCAACCGCGCCAGTTAAATTGGCGGACCTAGAGCACAAGTTATGGGTTCATCTGAGTACAGTAATTTTGATTCAGATCATGTATATATATAGGTGTGTAGGGTAAAATGCGTTTTAATTCCTCATGTTTGATTGGCTAAAACTTTTTAGGAAATATCTTCTCTAAGCTTTGAGGAAAATGACTTTCCTAACGGAAGTAGGAAAAAAAAGTTCCATAAATGTCATTTCAACTTCATTACTTCCTCGCCACCCACCGGACGCTATACCTATGAATTCCATTGGACCCAGAAATGATCCAACCCCTATCCCTTGGCCATCCCATCCCTTACCACCCCTGAACCTTCACTTCCCAATTTTCATCCCCATTACATATAAAAGAAAAAATCTTAACCAAATACTATAAAACGAGTGCTTCCGTTGGCCTACAAGCAAGAGTCTCCTATTCCAAAAAAAAAAAATTCGTCACAGCTAACACACCTTATATGTTAACAATTTGCTAAATAAGTACTCCCTCCATTTCGAAAAGGCTGACCTCCTTTTCTTTTTAATTTGTTTTTTAAAAAAAATGATCTCTTTTTTTCTTTGCAACATTTTAATTTCAGTTTTTCATGTGGCATGTTTAATACCACAAGATTAAAGGGTATTTCGATACATTTGACATAACTTCTAGAACCACAAAATAGAAAAATCTTCTTTATTTTTTCAAACTCTCGGTCAAACTAGGTCATTCTTTCTGCTCCCTCCATCTATCTTTACTTGTTCACTATATTATTTTGGGATATCCAACAATCCTTGTAAATAATTTATCATTTTGTGTCTTGGGATATCCAACAATGCTCGTTCAGTATTCATTTTTCAATGTTTAAGAGACTTATATTTAATAAGAATTATTTGAAGAAAGGGAGTAATAAATTTCAAATTCAGAGAATCAAATGGGTTATGGAAAAAATTTCACCCCCTTGCTCAATTCTCGTCTTTTTTGTCTTGGCATCTGCAATGAAAGCGCGACAAAATTCACTTACATATACGGAAAATCTTTTTTTAAAAATCATGTCCTTTAAAATCTTGGAATATTAAAATATTTAATCAAATTGACTCTCAAAAAGTGCAACATGATACCTGAGAAGGAACAGAAGGAGTGCAACATAGTTTATTACATCATGTCAATTTCAACACGCAAATTTTTAAACAACCAGTACTAACCATAGTCACTATCAGCTAAATTTCCAATAATATCAAGGGTCAAGCTGAATTTACTTTTTCTTCTTAGTGATCATATCTCCTTGTCGGGAAGGTCCAAATGCCAAACGGTTTAATGTGTTGGAAACTAGACTCGAAGACCTTGAATTTTTTCAAATCCTGGGAGATACACACGAGAAATGAAACCTGGCACACCATTCATTTTCTTGAACCAATGCAAAGATATAACACCAGAGAACCTGAAATTCATATTCATGACAGCAAACCTATGATACAACTCCACACAGATGTGTCGACAAAGTTAAGGTGCCATGTTTGGCACTTAAATAATTTACAAGATGGAGACACTTTTTCTCACACAACAATACCAGTGTCTCACTATTATTATTTTTTCCTTTCAGAGGAATGTGGTACCAAACCTGGAGCTATATTAAATCTTAAGGTTTCTCCCAAACACATTGTGATGAATTTTGATAACGATGGTAACTTCAAACTGGGACAGGTTCAGGAACTCTGCCATTCTCAGATGGAGTCAAACTATCATAGTAGTCCACCAAGACCTTCCAACCACCGGGGCACATAAAACCATCTGGAGGGCTCTCTTTGTTCTTTGCAAGCGTTCGCATCTGAAAAAAACAAAAATTAGATGCACCTTCAAGTAAATACGATATAATGCTTAGTGACCCTTCATCTTTTTGGCCGATAAAGAATCATACATCATAGTGATTTATGTAGCTTTTTATGTACATAGTAAGTACTGTATCCAACTCAAACATTAACTACTTGAAAGTTCATGTCAAATACTGTTTTCTATACTTCTATCTATAGCATGGAAATGGAGGACTTCTCTTTTCGTCAGGGGTATGGTGGAGTGAGGGGGAAGGGGGTAGGAAGAACAGAGAAAGCCTATGAAAGAAGATACCTTGGTGCCTGATATGAAAAGAAAATCTTGAGGCCTAGAGGGATCAAAGAATGCCATTCTATTCTGAGTTTTATCATATGCAGCCACCTGACAGAGAATTCAGTGTTAACATTGTAGTATGAAAAAACTAAATGATATATAATGCATTTCACACCACAATTCATTGTTGTAGTACCTTGAAAGGCAAGATATTTAGCCGCTCCAGCCCAGGAGCCATACTGAGTACCTTCTTTCCATGATCTGCATCATACAGATCCCTCTTCTCCAGTGGATGGCCCATGCCAGCTGGATCACGGCCCACAATGTAGAAGTTAGCACCTGCATTGATGCGGGCCTTTGCATGCCATTGGACCTCTGTTGGACCAGCATAGTGCATAGGAGAAGGGAATATAGAGACTACGGTGGTCTCTGGATCAAGCACCCCATCCTCAAGTACCTAAGAAGAGTTCATTGTTCAAAATTTTTAAAAAACGGCACCATACTACAAGAATCAGAATGACGATACAACAACTACTACTACAACTCAATCCCAAATTAGCTGGCGTCAGCTTGAGTTAAGGAGTACCTAAACAGGAACTCGTGTTTGTTCAGTTAGGACTATGAACAAAATGGGTAAGGGTGGGTGTCAAGTGCTTCCTTTTGTAGCAAAGGAAGTTTTAAAAAAAATTAAAACATCTTAATGTCCAAGAGCACAAACCATCTCATGTTGCTTCATTCGCCACTGAAGTGGAACATCATCTGCCTTTGTGTAACCTCCAAGAGGATGAAGCAAAAGGACAGGATTCTTGTATCCCATCTCAAGAAGTCGACGACGTGTGTCAGTCATCAATAATGCGTGGCCATTATGCACAGGATTTCTGAGTTGAAAAGCAAACACTGCATCTGCATTGCGCCTCGTAAATTCATCTCGAAGTTCAGAGGGGGAAAGCCTGAACCTGTCAAGACCATCATGATACTTGATTGGTTCTATAACTTCCAAATCACCACCAATTAGCCAGTTTCCAGCATGAGTTATTGCTTGCTCTGCATAAGGTAGACCTGGGGCAGTGGTTCCCCAAGTTCTGGCTGTCCTTTCTTCTTTATTATGCTTGTATATCTCAACACTGAAATTGTGAAATGAAGAAAGAGGGCACTATTAGTGTTGAATTTGCAAGCAGATAACAAGAACAATACTGTAAGATTTAGTCTAGAGAATTTAAGATAAACCAATTTGCTAAACACTGGAGGATCTACATGACATCAGTGACTACTATACAATTCAAAATGTAAAAAAGTTTTCACTAAGGAAACTACAAAGCAGGGTATGATCTGGAACAATTACATATTGAGGACAGTACATCAATAAAGAAGAACCTGGATCCACGACTCTGGTAAAGTCTTGCACATAGAGGAATTTTAAAAAGTTGAAGATTAAAAGAGTGTCTCCTATCTTTACTGACAAAGAATGATCGACATGCTAATTTTTAAAATAACAGTTGAAGACCAACCAAACTTAATGGGTGTACAAGAATTCAAAATGGGGATCACTATACCAATCACCTTCAGTTTTCTTCAAGCAATTTCCCAACTTTACTTGAATGATTAGAAAGGTAATTGTTCGTTTCAATATCTTGACACTTAAATTGAGATAATCCAGGGAACTACATAATGTAATTTTATTTTCGTGGAGGTTATCTTACAGATGAACCTTGTTGTCTCTTTAATGCCTACAAAAAGTTCCTTCACAACAATGGTTGACCCAAAACAGTACAAGTTTGCTTTTTTTTCCTATGCAAGTAGTACTGCATGGTACGTGTATTTTTTTTTCTGCATAAGTGCTAGGTGATATTGATGTGTACATGAGTGTGTCATTGACGTATCGTGGTGTTTGTTCAAATAAGGATCACTTTACTGAATGAATGGGGGACCATAATGATGCCTAATATCCTATCCAAGAATCATACATGTAACACAAATCTTTATCATTATAATAGTGAAAAAGACAGAAACACAAAATGAACAAAGCATGGTAGGATGTCAGGTATGGTATCACTAGTAAAGTATGGGCACACACAAACATTGAACAAATATGAAACAATTCCTTCCAAATAACACAAAACAGAGATTTGAAAGAAATACACATCACATGATGCCTGTATCACACATCTTGTCCGAAAATAAAGGACCTGTAGAATCATCAGATATCGTCTTACATCTATTATATGTATGTAGTTATGTATGTATAAAGCAAAACATTCTAACAACGGCAGCAATTACTCAACAAGGTCCTCACATAACACAAGTAACCCCAGAAGTAACAGCCTATTTACGTAGCAAAGAATTCCAAGTTATCCTCAGGTACCTTTGTTTCAAATTCTCAAATGATAATAATGATCCACATATGTTATCTACATATCTTAACTGCCATCTACAAACATTAAAAACACTCATACAACAAGCTTCCACCTTATGAATTAGGATAATAAGTGCCAAGTTTTATTTTTTAAAAAGTTCACTTACCAAAGCACACAATCAAAAAGACTTCACATTTTGTTTACATATTAAGTGCCATAGTGATTAAGAATAAGCTTTTCATTTGGATTGCATCACATTTGAACAAAGGTTTTACTTTTGACTCGAAATATGTGTATGTATATAAATATATATATATTTTTGGTTTCCCACTGGTCCGTAGCGCACTGCAAGGCCAGTGATCCCAACAGAATGAATTATGTATACATAATTTACATATCAAACTATTAACTACTCCATCCATTTCAATTTATTTGTCTTTGCTTTCGTATTTAATACACTCAAAAGGATTGATTTTTTTTTGCTAACTCTTTAATTCTAACTTTTCAGATATATTCTACGTGGCAAGCCTACTAATTTAAAATCATGAATTTGCTAACATGAAAATACCAACCCAAAATCAACATGTACAGAAATAACAGTAAAGAAAGATTGCCAAAAATGCCCTTACTCGTTAAGAATGGCAATGGGCTTGTCCTTTTCATCAACAAGGGCAACACTGCTCGAATCACCGATGTTATTCTTATAAGAATCATCAATGGCGAGCACAATTGGCACCGACATATTGACGACTGAGCCGTCACCAAGTCGGAGCGAATTGAAATGAAGAGTTTGGAGGAACTCGGATTCTCTCATGAATCCTTTCAATGGGCTAGCCCAGCCTTCACTGAGCACATGAACCCATTGGACATCAATCTTCGATAGCTTGATCTGTGGAAGAGACAAAGCTTGTCTCCTCTTCAAATCTCTTTGTGGCTCCTCAACGACGAGGTCCACAAGTTTTCCACCATCCGGCTCGATCAGCCCGCATCGGATTCGGGCCGATGCGGGCCCGGCCCGATAGTTTGAACGCCATGAAAGTGAGAGATTGAGAGGTAAAACGAAATGGGTTTTGTGGGTTTTGGGTAAAGATTGAGATGGACCTGGAGTTTTGAGAAAAAGAGAAGCCATAGTCGCCATTGGAGAGATACAAAGAAGCTTTCTCTTTCTCTTTGAGGGGGTTTGAAAAAAAGTTGGGTTTTAATGGAGTTGAAAGGGAAAAAAAGAAAGTTGGTGGGGCCTTAGGGAATTAAATACTAAATATTTGGACTGTTATGTGTTTATAAATTAGGGGGTGATAGTGAAAGAAATGGAAGGTAAAGTGCAAAATGACTTGGAAAATTTTTGGATGGATTTGTTGTTATTTATAGGGACTTACATTTAATTTTTGGTGGGGTAATATTTGGGGGGATGAACTTGGACACAATTATCTTGGATTAATGTGATTAAACTGTCCTTAATTATGAAGAAAAACAAACATAATGTAATTAATTATGTTAATATCTTGAATATGCCTTTATGAGTTATTGTACAAAAGTGAAACATACATATTGTGAAAGTGATTGTATATGTATGCAATATTTTGTAGCAACGTAATATATAAATATATCATTTAATTTGATGTCAGTTGTCATATATGTTCTTCAATTTTAAATTTAAAGTATAAAATTGAATAAGTAGACGTAAATGAAATGGTCAAAGATGTGAACTTATCCCTCTAGAAGTGGGACAAATCTATTTTGTAATTCATTTTTATGTGGAAATTTGTTACTATAAATTTTTATTTTTTAAAAAATAAATAATGAGTTCCTTTTATTTTATCTTGTCATTCAGAAGTGAATATTGTTGGTTCTTTGAATTAATAAACTCTATTAATTTGAAAATATCAAATAAATATACATAATTCGTGTTTCCTAGGTAATTAAACATTAATCAAAACATATTTACTCCATTCCAAGATATTTTTAAAATTTAAATTACATGAATTTTGATCAATATTTTAAGTTGTACGACTTATTATATATTTTAATAATTTTTAAAATCTGATTAATTTAATCAATGTTTTAAAACAAATCAATATTAACTTTTAGAGGTCGTTTGGGACAAAAGTGAATAACGCAACGATTAGTAATGCAGGGTTTATTTTCTTATCAAGTGTTTGGTTCATTGTTTCCCATTTAATCTTGTGCTTGGTTTAAAACTCTACAGAATTATTTTTTCCAATTATACCCTTGAATTATTATGGAATATTTTATTTCGTATAATTAGATCAAAATAGATTATTTTTTTGTGACTTCTAACTAGTTAGGAGGACAATAATTTTGTCGTCATGTTTTTTATTTTCTCACTTGAATTATTTGAGAATAAATAATTGTGATCTTAATAAATTCATCACTAATAAACACACAAATTTTTAATTTAATAAAGATAGACCTTCTATTATTAAAATTGAAAAGATGGTAAACAATTGTAAAATAAACAATCTAAATTTATACATAAAAATTTGGAAGTTGTAGTTTTAATATAATGTTTATATCTTACAAGGTCACTCAACTTTGAGAATATATCTAAAATCATTGGACTTTATTACATATCAACAAAATTACTCAGCTAAATTAATTATAAAAAAAAATTGACATGGCAAAATATTTTTTATCTATTATGTAAATATGAAATCACAAATAAATAAATTTTAAAAATTTGGCATAGTAAATTTATTTGTTTTTACATAATGAAAATATGAACCCCCAAATAAACAAAATTTGTAAGCTAATTTATTTTAATAAATTTACTAGTACAAAACTACAAATATAAAATATAAAACCAAGATTTTTTTTTAAAAAAGTGTAAAAGAATTTGAGGGATATTTTTGTCTTTGTATATTTATCATATGTATTAAATCCAAGGTATTAGTTAATACCACCAAATGGGAGGTATTAGTTAATACCATGTATGATGTATTAACTAATACATGAATTAGTCATACATGGGTTTAAAAATCCTACCAAACATAGTATTAACTAATACCATATATAATATATGGATTATTTCTCCTAATACCTCCTACCAAACGCCCCCTGAAAAAATAAATATAACAAATATTTTGAGATGGACTTATTATATAATTTCTTTTTAATTTGAATAGTAAACAACTCTTACGATGTAGGTTCGACAGAGCCAGTAATTGGGTAAAGTGGGTGAACCAATAGATTTAGGCCCCTAATTTAGTAGGCGTGGGGTGGCGGTGGGGAGTTACCTATACATAGGGAGATCCCTATTGATTCTTTATTTGGTAGAAAGATAATTTATAGAGAAAAAATTATTACCATTTTACTATTCATATTAAAAAGTTGATTAGACATTTACTTTTGATCTTTTTCATTTCTTAAAAATTGTTGGAAGACGTGTCATTTTTTTTCCCTCTAACGTCTACTTTTTCTTTTTATTTTGCCAACTCTTTCTTCTTATTTATTTAATAGTAAATTTTCTTTTTAACTCTTCCATCAAACATCTTTAGACTTTATGTACAAAGTCGATAATTTCTTTCTTGCTTTCTCCATATTTTCATTGCTTAAACATAATTCATTGATTTCTATTATATTCTAACAAAAGAGAGTAAGAAAATATTGTGAATGTTTGTGTACCGTTTATTTTTCTTTCTCAAATTTCAAGTTTTGAGGCAAGTATTTCAAAGAATCAATTATAATATATCTGTGAATCTAGTCTTCAAAATTTTTATTAGATTTGATCATTTCAACTTTTGAATTTTATTTTTCAATTTTTGTCTTATATTTGTTATTTTTATTATTGTATTGTATTTGTGGGTATCTTTTAATTTATTTCGCTATAATTTAAATATGTCAACTAGAAAATATGAATCCGGTCATTCAAAATTAAAAAGAAAGAGGAAATTGAAAATCTAATAGAATCACAAAAAGGAGCTCTTGATAAATTTTTAACAAATAATTAAAAAATATTGAAATATAGAAGAGTATTCTTTAAATGAACAAATCACTGACCTTGTTGAGCTAGATGATGATAAAACTCAAGAAGAAAAAAATGAAACTAATGAAAAATTGAATGTAGATTCTCAAGAAAATCAAGAAATTTTAAATGAGTTCAATGGATTAAGTATATTATTAATTGAAAAAGAATTATTATAAAATACATATTCACAATTTTGAATCTCAAAAAACTAGAAAAATAAATTTTAAAAAAAATTTAAGATCTCTCATTAAAATTTCGTTTTAGGCCACGAATGGTATTGAGCTTTCCTTGAGGTTCGGGCACGTGGATTATTTTGGATTTTGTTGGCTCGTGCTTTATCTTAATGTTAATCATGAATGGATTAGTACTAATTACTAAAGGGAAAAAAATGCACCAACTTTATCCAAACAACCAGAAGGACGAAATCAGCAATATCATTATTATCAATAAGGAACAAATTTTCATGTAAATGACAAAAATGGTCTCTTATGATAGGGAGTAGGTTCAAAATAGACTTTAAAAGTATATTTTGAAGAATATTGATCCTTCAAATTTATAAAATATTAATTTTTTGTCTCCGTCAAATAAATGGATCTGAGATTGATTGTGGAACCGAGCATATAGAACAGGAGGTGGGTAGGAAGTTAGGTTATCCACGTGAAGTAGTCGCTCTGGATGAGATTCTTTGATTGGATCAATGCATGTATGAATTCGAAAAAAAAATTCACTGCTTGAGAGTTTACGTTTTCATGTTCTATTTCACTCCCCGATGGTTCTTTACCCTCAAATGCATTAGTAGTTCATATCCTATTTTTATCTGTATAAAGAAAGGTGGAATTTTCATCTCATCGACGTCTCTTCTCGAACATGGGAAGTCGCATTTGAAGGTACATTATTTATTTGTTGTTTCTACTACTTTTCCCTCTTTTTAAAGCCTGGTGTAGTTTTATAATGTCAATTTATGTTTATTTTTTTTTATCTATTGTTTGAATTATAATATAATTTTTTGTGGTTCAGTTTCCAAAGTTTGATGGAACTTTTTAGGTATTTTTTGGTTAAATTATTTTCTTTTCCCACTAAATTTATCCAAACAAACATGAACACGCATTTAAAGATACATTATTTTCAGTTTCTACTATTTTTTTCCTTCTTTTTAGAACATGGTATAGTTTTATATGTCAATTTTTACTATTTATCATCTATTATTTTAACTCTATTATAATTTTTTGTGTTACAATTAGGATTTGATGAAACTTTTTAAGTATTTTTCATAATCCTTTTCTTTTTCCACAAAATTTATCAAATCTAACATATTAAATATTTGATGGCGATTAAAAATGTTAACTTTTGACATACTTAAAACCTAAAGGATTATTTTCAACCTACTCCTAAATATAAAGGACCATTTTTGACATTTTCTCTATAATAAAGTGTGGTGTCATTTAATCAATTATTCTTAAAGATTTAAGAAAGATTTCATCCAAGTGGAAGTTTTGTCCTTACCTTGTCTTTAAATTATTGTTATGTACTTTGTTACTTTCCACGAACCCTCTTTTCATATTGAATTCAAAATTGCACAAAATAAATAATATATAGTACTAATTGGACTGTTTATATTGGAAAGTGATGCAATACCCTCTTATTATTTAGCACATACAATTATTTTTATCCAAATGAACCTTGTTCAATATTACAGCAAGATTCAAATCTGGTCTTCATTAGGTAAGACACTTGTCTTGTAAAAGAATCCTCCGTCGTCCCATTTTAATTATCAAATATATTAAAAATAATTATCAATTAAGAGGCATATAAATAAATAAAAGTTTAATTATATATAAGGGATGTATTAGTCAAACAATATTTTTATTTAATATTTTCATAAGAATTGTGTGAAATCTTATTATAACAATAAAATTAATGTGGAGGGAGTTAGGGGCGGAGCCACCCTCGATGACACCCTTTTCGTCGAAAAATTACATTGTATATAGGTCAAAATTTGATTTAATAAATATTTATACAAGTATTGACAGCTCTCGACACAAGCTAAATGTTTAGTGTAGTGGTTAAGGGGTTGAGAGCCGTTTTAACAAATAAAAAAATATTAGGTGATTCTTTCCGTCTAATTTTGATGGATAAAATTATTTGATACCGTACAGATAAAAACATTAAGACAACAATAAAGTACAAATTAATATATTATTATAATTCAATTAGCCGACCAAGGTAGTCAATGGTCATCAAGACTAATTAATCATACATTTAATTACTGTATTTGTTTGGGTTAATCTTAATTACGTAAGCATATAGGTAACTCAATACTATGTAACAACGTTATACATGCATATGATTAATGGTTTTATGTAATGTAAAATATCTTGTTAGATTCCAAAAATCCTGTCATTACATCTATGAATATTGGTCAAATATGTACTTCTATTTTATTTAAATAATAAATTATTATCGATGAAAAAGCTAATAAGGATTCAGGAGTTCATAATTGTCTTTTTTCGATTTATACGTTTTGATTTAGAATAATAAAATTAGTTATTAAAAAAGTAGTAAAATATGAAACAAGAAAAAATATTTGAATTCACAAAATTTACTGTGTGTCTTTAAAGAAATTAATCCCCTAGCTATATCCAAGGTTATGCATTATTTTTTTTCAGAATAAAATGGATAAATGTTAAATAAGTAGTGGTACCTCAAACTTCAATAACTCCGGCGAACTCAAAGAACACCAATGAAATCACATGAAGATTCTACTTTATTTTTGAGAATATATATATAGAATATAGAAGAAAATTGATGTCGAAAATTGAGAGGAAGCCTCTCTATTTATAGCCAGCAATGGGGGAAATTCAAAAATTTCGTTAAATTAATTCTGCAAATTAAATTAATTTTTGAATAATCTGTAAATTAGTTTAATTAATAAATAATTTATGAATTAATTAATTAATAATTCAATGCCAAAGCCGAGCAACCACGACGTAATGGGATCCTTACTTGATCCTATAAGAGCTAAAGAAAACGTTTGTTAATATAAGGATTAATTTTTTTCTCTATTCCATCAAAAAATGACTTTTTATTTTTTCTCGTCTCCCACATTTCTCAATTCTCATTTCCACCAATTCATCTTATGAATAAAGATTGACCTATTTTTCGACCTCAAAATGCAAACACAAATCAACATACTAGGAATCCAAAACAACACTTAAATTTGAATAATTTTCTTAAATAAATACATATATTCTAAAAACAAGTAGAATATTCAGATTAATTGACTGAGTGAATATTGAAAAAATCAGTAAATAAAGGAACAAATTAAGATAATCAATTTACATTTTTTGTGGCAATTTGTATATGTTTTTTTCAAAAATTAAGTCAGGTAATCACTTTTAAGAGCTCTAAATGAGGAATTCCCAACATTTACTAATTAATTGAAGAATATCCACAATCTAAAAATGCTCAAGAATTTTAAAAAACATTTCTCGACTTTTTTTAAATTTTTTCTAATATTTTTAATATTTTTTCACTTAATCAATGTTTGGTTATAAAAATACATTATTTTTACTTTTATAAATTTTTCTTTTCCAAAGTCATCCTAATTTAAAAAAAAGAAGATAACTTCATTTAATATTCAAATCATATTTAATATTTTAAAAAATATATTAAATTCTAAATATTCACTGTAAAAAATATGATTAAATATAGTATAACTCTAATTTCAAATAAAAGTGGTTTTATTTATTTATTTTTAATTATTTTTTTTTGGCTAAAAGCCCAAATGCAACGAATTAAATGGACTGCCTACAATAGTGTATTACTTATTGAAAAATTCCACTACAAAGTCTTTTCAAATATGTGTTCACATTTATGATTGACTGTTCAGTAGTTTATACTTTCTAAAAATTAAAAAAAAAGAAAAAATCTCGTTATATAGACATGTATAGTTAGTATATATTAATATCATAATGTATATTTAGTGTATAACTTATGTATAAGTAATATACATTGTATAGTAGTGTATACTTTCTATAACTTTTGACAAACTATATTGTATAGTCATGTATAGTTTCACTAATTTTTGGGCTATTTTTTATGTTAAAACATGAATTACCTTTTTTTGTAAACTTTTTACTTTTTTGTATATGTAATTTACCCCTTTTTTTTAACCGAACAAGAAAAAATAAACTTCAATGTCTTAATTTGGTCATTGTAGCATTGTAAAATAAACTCCTCCCACATGGTACAAATACTATATTTTCACATTGAGCATATGTTCCTTTTTGCAAAGTATGAATTTATGAATAAAATTTTACATTTTAAAAATCTAACTTCGTAGAAAATTTGAGATTTCAAATTATAAGTTTTAAATAAACGTTAATTTCAAATCAAAATTTCAAATTTAAATATTATCACTGTTGTCATTCATGAAGAAGTTGATGCAAAATAATATCTTACACATAAATAAATCACTATAAATTGTGGCCTGCATCAAGAAGACAAAAGCCACAAGCGTAACAACAACAACTACTATTTAAAGTTAAAAAAAAAAACACTAATGCATGTTATCTAAAGGTAAATGTGTGACGTTCAAATAGAATAATACTTCTTCATTATTAATTAGACAGATATCGCAAATCAACTAATGAAATATATCGAAAGTAAACTCCTTAGTGAATGTTGACACTGTAGCATGTTTATGATTTGAAGTTTTATGAAATTATTAATGAGAAAAAAAAGTAGTCATAGTGAAGAAAATAAGACTTAATATGTAACATGCCCAAATATTATTCTAATTTAATTTGTAACGTCCCTAAGTTTATGGAATATATTACTAAAATATCTCAATATTAGTGACATCTTTTTCAGTGGATATATAAAGTAAAATATTCTCGTGATTTGTTTTGAAAAGTTGATCAAATTAACTTATTTATCCTCTTTGATTTGATGTCAAATTATCTTAATAAAGAATTTATATATATCTTGATAGATTATTTGTGGGTTGAAATGATTGTTATATATATTAATTAGCTTTCAGAAAATATATAGTACTAATGAAATATGTTAATGGGTCGATATAAAATCTTGAAAATTTTATGTAAATGTACTCTTCAGCTATCTACTTTATCAATATGGACGGAGTGTATACTACTTATATACTTCGATTGAATATGTTGAGTAAAAGTGTATATAGTATATATTAGAAACGCACTAAATAAATTTATTTTAACTAAAAAGTCACTCGATTTTATTATACGTATCGTAGATATAATATTATGTTCAGGGTCACCGTTTCCTCTTCGTTTCCTAACACTTACTTTATCTGATACCTGGCCAAATTTTGTCAAGTCATACGAGTGGCTAAGTTTTAAATATATTGCATGTGTTGGCTATTTTTAAAAAGAATTTTTACCAAATTGTACATTTTATTTTATCATATTTTCAAATATTCCCTACCAATCCTAAAAATTTCCAAAATTCATCTTTTTCTATTTCTCTCTATCATCACTAGATTCATTCCTTTTCCATTACCACCTCTTTCTCAACAACCCTAAAATCACTCCTAAAATTAAGCTCACATTGCATCAGTTACTTTCTCTTTCTCTTCAGGTTTAATCGCATTATCTCTCTCTCTTCTTCAATTTCAATTTTAAAAAAAGATATGTTAACTTCATCTTCTTCACTCCAACTTCATACAAATTATTTTTCATTCAAGAAAATCGTTGCTATTATTTTTATTTTTTATTAGTTCATATTGTGATATATATAGCTAATCTCTATTATTTAGTATTAGGCTCACCCAAGTAGAGCAAGAAAAGGCTATTCAAGATGGTGTTTATAGTCTTTTCATGAAAACAAATCCAAACAGATCCATGCTTTACTAGTCATGAAGAAGTCAAATCAAAGAAGGATGAAGCTACAAGTTCAAATCTCTCAATTTTTAAAGAAGTTACATATTTTATCACTGCTGTCAATTTATGAATCTAATGCATATTTTTTCAGAGCCACACAACAAATAGATTCATCATATCCCACGAACCAATCAAACACATTGCAGTGTATCACAATACACGATACACCAAACCACTCAAACACATTGCAGTGTATCACAGTACACGATACATCAATAGTTTGTTTGATTCATCATACATTTGAATGATTAACATAATCTATATGAATCTAATGCATGATACAATATTTTCATCAGTTCACA
>JBCEWC010007875.1:0-20776 GCA_038996855.1 Solanum aculeatissimum | reverse complement strand
TATATATATAATTATTCTTGTGGGATGATGGCTTAGTACCGAGGGAGTAGGTGGCCAAATGGAGTTTATGCAAGGCCCCGCCTATTTCGTCAAACCATGAGCCTACATGGGTGGCTACGTTGATGATTGGGTTTACTTGAAGATCTCACCCATGAAGGGTGTGGTTCAGTTTGGTAAGAAGGGATAGTAGAGCCCAAGATTTATAGGGCCATATAAAATTTTGAGGATAGTCGGTAAGGTTGCCTATAAATTGGGATTGCCTAAGGAGTTGGGCATGGTCTACCCAGTCTTCCATATATCCTTGTTGAGGAAGTGTGTAGGTGACCCAAATTCTATTGCACCCTTGGACATGGTGGGTGTTGTAGAAGAACATTTGACATACGAGGACGTTTTGGTAGAAATATTAGATAGACAAGTGAAAAGATTGAGAAATAGAGATGTGGTGTCCGTCATGGTTGTTTGGGGGAATCAGCAAGTCGAAAGTGCCTCATGGGAAGCTGAAGCGGACATGAAGAAGCGATATGCTTACCTCTTCCATTCTATTTACTCCTAAGGTAAAAATCTAAATCCTGTGTATGATGTCAGGTCTTGAATTTCAATCTTGTGATCTCGTTGATAATCATGAAACTGATTTTTTAATGGTAATTGATGCATTATTTTGATGGTTTTTATGAAGTAATTATTGAGTTGCATTTTTGTCTTTTGTTATGATATGGTTCCTCTTCCTACTCCATTCAAGCTAATCTTACTTCATTCGAGGATGAATGATCCCAAGGGAGAGATATTGAAACACCTCTCATGTTTGAAGACCTTGGGAATGTTGACAGCAGAAAAATACCTTGAAATTCAATTCCACGAGACAGTCTACGACCCATGAAGTGATCCATGACTCGTGGATTATCTCGTAGAAGTGGGCAAAGAAAAATGAACATTTTAAACACTGGAAGGATTTACGAGACCTGAAGCACGATCCACAGAATGCTCTATAACTTGTGAACTCACTTCGTGAATTGACCTTAAGGGCCAAAATCTATCTAAGGCAAGGAATGGTTTACGAAGAGACTTCACTACTCGTGTAAAGTTTTCGGGTCATGAGGGGGGGTTTCATAGAAAGTTCCAATGGCCCATGTTTGGAGGACCCTTGATCCAGTAGATGTTCCACTACCCGTAATCGGGGTTTTGTGGACCGGTCCAGTGAGGTTTTTAAAGGGGGAAAAATCAACCTTTCATACCATTTGGCTATTAAACTACATCGTATTACCCCTCTAATAACCCCTTATCAGCCTTTTCAACCGTAATTCTCTCATTCTTCTTCTCTCAAAACTCTCCTAAGTCCCAAACACTCTCAAGTCTCCTTCAAGTTGCAAGTAAAAGGACCAAGCTAGGGTTTCTACTCTTTCACCTTTAAATCAGAATTTCCTCCTACCAAGCAAGTTATGTGGGCTTCATTCATGGGAATTCTTTCACCCATGAAGCAAATCCCCTTCTCATTATTTAGGTTTCATAATTTTAAGTTATAATGGTTATGGGTAAAACCCTATTATGCATTATGTATACAAATTTAATTTGGGTTCTTCAAGTATTAACTATTTATGCATGAATACCTATTGAAGGCTTGTCCTATGCTTTACATTATGAATCTTGAACCCAAGCATGATATGAACTATGAAGATGATGAGTTTTAAGATGAATTTCATGATATTACATTAAGGTTTCCTTCTACTACATTGGTGGGTTGATCTATTTAATTCTTCAAGTTAAATGGAATTATATTCTCCATGAGTTGTACTACTTAATTACATGATTTTGAGTATATATGCATTCACCCACCATGTTTGACTAAATTTATGTGATGAAGATAATTGCATGATTTGCAAGATAAGCATGAGATTTTGACTAAGTGGACTCCTAAGCATGTATTGATCTCATGAAAAGTTCCTATGATTTATAAGAAAATATTGAGTCCTTATGCTATATTCCACCCTCTTGAGAATGAATATTGCCTACATGAAGGGGTCAAGTATGATAAGTGTTATACCCTCATGTGCTTACCAATGTTCACAAGAAGAGGTCAAGTTCATGAAATGTTCCTCCCTCATGTGTAAATCTGCGCCACTAGAAGGGGTCAAGTTTATGAATGTTTTTACCCTCTAGTGCAAGGTGGATGCTCACTTAGGGGTCAGGTATGTGAATGAGCTACTCTTGCCATGTTATCACGATTTTAAAAGTTCTTAAAGCTATAATGATATTTATAATTCTATCAAGTATTATGTAGGACTAGACTTAGCACCGAATGAGGCTTAAGGTAGGGGCTCGACCTAAGGGGTCCTTATACAAAGCCTTGGTCTCTTAACTATGTGCCACCATAGGTTCATGTTATGCTACCTAAATATGACCTTTATTAGTGGATCCAACTAGGTCAAGTTTACCTATTATATGGGGTTAAGTTTTATTTACCTTTGCAAGTAGACCACCTCTTTTTTGGCGAGGGGTTAAGAATCAGAATTCCAAGTAGTAGCTCACTTGGTCTTATATGTCAGTTATGGTCTCCTCCCACCTATGTATGTATTCTATGCAAGTCTTAATATCTCTATGCATGTTTTGACTTGATCATTATCCATGCATTTCATATTGATCTCTTATCTATTTGTTATGGTTATGCATCTTGTAATGTTATACTACGTTTGCTTACTTGCATTGCACCCTACATACTTAGTACATTCCAATTACTAACGCATACTCTTTTGCCTACATGATCTCACCTTGTAGGGATCAGAGCTCCTATTCATCCTCCACCACGTGGCTAGCTAGATTACTTGACGACTTCTTTGGTGAGTGCTCCATTATGGGGACAACATCCACCTTACTTTCACACTTAGCTAAGTCTTATGTATTTATGGATATTTACTCATTGAGGGTGATCCAAAAAACATGTCTTAGCCCCTGTTTCATTCATGGTAGAGATGTATGTTGGATATGACTATTACATATTTAACTCGACTCCTATTATATCTTCATATTCCATGCAAGACTTCCCTTAGTCCCTTTATCACCTTCTATGCTTATTGTATGTTGTTGAAGAGATGAAAGTCCCAAGTCCTGGAAATACCCCCATAGCATGAGTCCTACTTACCTGCCTTTTAGACATTATTTACTATGTGACTCATGCAAATTCCCTTCCCTGTGTATCCCCATACCTTAAATTCAAAGTCCTGTTTCCCGTAGAATTAATTGCTACTTGTTTACTCCTTGATTTAAGGTTTTGCAACCAAGGATATGCCAATGACATTTAAGAGGCTAGTTTTGGTTGCCTTTGGGTCTTCCATTCGCCGTGTCACGTCTAGGCCCTAGGTTTTGGTCGTGAGATAAATAGGCATCACAACTTCATGAAAACTTCTCATATTACAAGAATAGTCTATCTACATAACTTTCACATATAGTGTGGGTATACTCAAAATCTTATAATCATATCATCAACATCAGGGTCTTAAGTCACCCTGACCATCATATAATCGTCATCATCATACCATCATCATCTTCATTAAAAACATACTTTTCATACTTAGAATGATAATTCATGAAAATCATAGTCTTGTCATAGGAAATTAGGGTCATGTGTGGGTTCACAAGAAATTGAGCTAAAATCATGCAGTTGGATTTAAATAGTGTACGAATCATGCAATTGAAATTTAATTTGGATCACTTGTAGAGAAACCGCACCAGTTCAACGAGCCCTAATCATCATACAATAGAAATCACTTTAATTCACTTGGAAGTCATAGAAATTATATAATTCTTCATAATTCATGCACAAATAGTTATACTAATCATTTGAAATGTCATCATAAAAACCCTTAGAAATTCATGATCAAACTTTGAAAAAAACAGGGAATTGAGTTGAGCTTCATAGATGAATCTAGTTCATGAATGAGGCCCTATATACCTTATGTGAGAAGCTTTAGAAATTGAGATGAAAGACTGGGAAATCCTTAGCCTAAACTTGATACTCTAGCACTAATAGAGCCTTGCTTAGAGAGAGAAATAATCAAAATTTGGGAGAGGTTTTGAGAGTGAATGAATTAGAATAATATAGGAATAAGTTTTATAAGATTTTAGTCAGTTAAGTTAAAAAGGTACAAACAACATAGTTTAGGAGTTAAATAGATTGGAAATAATGAAAAAGATATTTATTTAAAAACTGTTAGACCCATCCACGAAACCACTTTTATGGGTCATAGACAAAAGTACCACTCATACTCTTGATCGTGCATTGCATATCTCCAAAAATTGAGATACTAAAAATTGCAATTGAGAACCACGAAACCCATGTACAGTCCATAGTACCATTTACGGACTGTAGAACCTTACCATAGATCTATCCTAGACTTAGATAAATATCCATTCCGCAAGATCCCTTTCATGACCTAGTTTACAGTCTGTATTAAGAAGTACGACTCATAGTTTCCCTCGTACTTTGACTTTTAGTAAACAAAAATTTTCATTAACTTTAGGATCTTAACCACGAGACCTTTTTATGACTTGTGGTTTGATCCATGAGTTGTAGATTGTCTCATAGCACCAATCAGTCTCAAAAGTATCTATTTTTCATACTTTTCAACATGTGAGGTGTCACAATATCTCTTCCTTGGGATCATTTGTCCTCGAGCAAGGTAAATTTAATCTTGAGTTTAGTAGAAATATAACCAACATCACAACGTGAATGTGAAAATACAACTTAATAATCATTTACATAAAATTGTCAAACGTATACATCAAATATCATTCAAAACCAGTCTCATGATCATGCATGCATGCAATATTACAAGGAAACACATGTTCATAAGAATTTTGAATAATAGATCATATTAGGTACCTTAGGCTTGAATATAAGAAAAGAAGTAAGTTTAGCACCCCTTACGCGCCTCGGAAAAATTACCTTATGAGTGTAATTTTTGAATATCTTAAAATCCGTGCATGTTTTCGTGAATCTGACTTCATATTTAGTTTTAGGAGGAAAATTGTGTAGGAAAGGGGTGGTCTTCGGTTTTTAGATGACTCGTAAAAATAAATAATGTTTTGGCTAATTCAGGCTTAACCAAAAGAGAGTACGACCAATCCGTATCACAGACTTGTCTCCCACTAGTGTAAAAATGGCATCAATTTATTTCCTAGGCCCAAACAAGAGAGTATTGAAATTTCAAGTGAAAATGAACTACTTCGCGACAAGTCTACATTGCGAACCTATCGCGCCCTAGTTCAAAATATTCTAAAATTTAAGGGTAATTGGATAATAACCTGTTCCTATATATATGGGAGTCCCATAATTTTCACTCATTTTCTAAGACCTAGAACACTCTAACTCTCGCAAATCCCTCCAAATTTTCTTATATTTCCCTCATCTAAATTCAAAGATTCTTATGTTGATGAAGCATTATTGCATGAAATGCAAGACAAGAATGATATGATAAATTATGGCCTCCCAAGAATGCATTGAACTCATAAAAAGTTTCTATGATTCGTAAGTAAGATGTTGAGACCTTATTCTTATATTCCATCCTCTTGTGAATGCATATTGTCTACATGAAGGGGTCAAGTATGATAAGGGTTTTACCATCATGTACAAACTAATGTTTAGTAGAAGGGATCAAGTTTATGAAATGTTTTACCTTCTAGTGTAAGGTATAGACTCACTTGTAGGGGTCAAGTATATGAATGAGATACTCTTATAATGTTATCATGTTTTTATAAGTCATTCAAGTTATGATTATATTTATGATTATGTCAAGTATTCTGTGGGACTAGACTTAGCATCAAATGAGGCTTAAGGTGGGGGCTCAATCCAAGCTATCCTTATATAAACTCTTTGCCTCTTAACTATGTGCCACCATAGGTTTATGTTGCTCTACCTAAGTGGGGTTTTACTAGTGGATCAAACTAGGTCAAGTTACCCACTATATGGGGTCAAGTTTGGTTTACCTTAGAAAGTAGACCACTCTTTTTCTAGTGAGGAGGTAAACATCATAATTCCAAGTAGTAGCTAGCTTAGTCTTATATGTCGGTTAAGGTATCCTCCTACATATGTATGTTATGCTGTGAAAGCTTGATTATCTCTATGCATGATTTAACTTAAGCATTGACCATATATGCCATATTGATCTCATATTCACTAATTATGGTTATGCATATTGTTAATTTATGGATTATGTTTCTCTGCTTGCATTACACCCCACATACTTAGTACATTCCAAGTACTAACACATATTTTCTTTGCCTACATAATCTAACCATGTTGGAACCATAGCTCCTATTCATCCTTCTCCTCCACGTGGTTAGCTGGATTATTTGAAGATTACTATTGGTGAGTCCTCCACTCTGGGGACAACATACACTTTAAATTCATGCTATGATTAAGTCTTGTATACTTTAGATGCTTATCTTTTGAGGGTGAACCCGGGAGATGTCTTAGCCCTATTCCATTCGTACTAGAGGTGTTGTTAGACATGGTTATTTATGCATTGAGCAATCTCCTATCATATATTATGTAATTATGAAAGGCTTCCCTTAGTCATTTTATCTCCTTCTATGCTTGTTGTATGTTTGTTGATGAGGTGGAAGTCCTAAGTAACATCCCCATAGAATGAGTAATACTTACCCGCCCCTTAGACTTTAGTTGTTATGTGATTCATGCAAAACCTCTTCCCTAAAACATCCTCATAGCTTGAGTCCAAATCCCCGTTTGCCCTATAATTAATTATTACTTGTTTATATCTTAATTATGCTTCACAACCAAGGATGTGCAAATGGTATGTTAAAAGGCTTGTTTGAGTTTCCTTCAAGTTATCCATTCGCCATGTTATATCTAGGCCCTAGGCTTTGGTCATGACAGTAAGAATAACATTTCATCATGTCTATCTCCGCTTCCTAAGTAACATTCTCACCTTGTTAGTTTCTCCACAATACTTTGACGGATGCAACCTCCTTATTTTGCAATCTCTTCACTTACTAGTCAAATATCTCACCTAATACCTCTTCATAAGTCAAATCTTCCTTAATAGATACATCCTTCAATGGAATAATAGAATTAAGATCATCCATGAATTTTATCAAATTGACACAAGAAACACCAGATGCACCATAGCTAACTCCTTAGGCAAACCTCACTTATAAGCTACCTTCCTAATTCTTTTCACAATCTCAAAAGGTACCACATATCTAGGACTTAGTTTGCCTATTTTACTAAAACACATTACTCCTTTCATAGGTGAAACCTTCAAGTACACGCAATAACCTTTATCAAACTCAAGGTCTATTCTCTTTACATCAACATATGACTTTTGACAAATTTGGGTAGTTGTCAACCTCTCTCTTATGACCTTCAATTTCTCTTTAACATCTCATACAAAATCTGGTCCAATCAAGGACATATCCAAAACATCAAACTATCCCACCGGTGACCTACACCGTCTATAATACAAAGCATAAAATAGTTCCATCTTAATACTCATGTGAAACTATTATTGTAAGTAAATTCAAGAAGAGGTAGGTGATCATCCCAACCATATTCTAAATCAAGCACACATTCCCTCAGCATATCTTCTAATGTTTTGATTGTCCTGTCGACCTGCCCATCCATTTGAAGATTAAATGTGGTACATAGCTTCAACTTCCTACCAAGGCCCTTTCAAAATGACCTCTAAAAATGAGAAGTAAATTGAGCACCACGATCCGATATTATAAACAATGGTACCCCATGCAACATTACAAATTCATGAATGTAAACCTTAGCATAATCTTTGGCACCATAAGAAGTCTTCACAGACAAAATGTGGGTAGTTTTTGTCATTCTATCAACAACCAACCATATTGAGTCCAATTGCTTTTTAGTATTTGGCAAACTCATAATTCAGTCCATATTCACTTCCTCCCATTATCAAATAGATATCTCAATATCTTGGGCCAAACCACCCGATCTTTGGTGTTCCACCTTAACTTGTTCACAATTTGTATACCCCATTACATACCTTACTATTTCTTTCTTCGTGCCATTCCACCAATACACCTCTCTCAAATCTTTGTACATCTTGGTAGATCCCAGATGAGTAGAATACTTAGAGTTATGAGCCTCATCAAGTATATTTCCTTTAGGCCATCTACATTAGGGACAAACAACTTCCCTTGGTAACGAAGTACTCCATCTCCCCTTAGGATAAGACCGCAACCTTCTGATGTGCCACCAAAATATGACACTTTTGATACTTTAAACTTCGAATTTTTTATTTTCTCGAAGCAATGTTAGTAGGTTTGATGTGGTTTTTTTTTGAATTTGCATGATCACAGGAATTAAGATGAATTTTTGAAAGGATTTACAAATTGCTAGTTATTGATGTTCTACGAGGCCTTCTATCAATTGTGGTTCATTCCATGAGAAGTAGATAGTTTACATAAGTTAGATCTAGTTAAAGACTAAATTTTAGAGGTTGAGACTATATGATACAAGACAAGACGTAGACCATTTGATGCCTCGTGTACTTGTTCATGTTTTGGAGATAAGAGAATATGCATAAGTGTTGGAATGTTACAAGACAAAGGCTCCTACAGGTCATAAGTCTAGTGACAGTTTGTACTTCATTTTGTGCCTTGAGGATCAGAGAGTCTGAAGATATGTTGAAGAGATACCAAACTAGACCCCTTATGGGCCTCAAGTTAGAAGATAGTCTGTAGGAAGGTTTCATATGTTGAGTATAAATTTTGGGAAGTGTAGTTTATGAAGTCCAATTATTGGCAGTGATTCCATCTATGGCCCATAACCTTGTTCATTTGAGGCCCCGATACCAATTTTTCTATTTTATTTTGGATTTGGTTTCCTTATATTATAAATAGGTTTTTGGGTTTTTTTTACATAGAGAGAGCAGTTAGAACATCAAAAACACATTACTTGTGACTATTACTTTGATCTTACTGATTACTTTTAACATAAGTTTTGGGTAATAATATTGTGATTTTCATGAAGATTTTGAATTTCTTGTTCTTCAATTCATCGTTGTAAGTGTTTAATTATGAAAATTCATAACATAATTCCTACATATACAATGAATATGAGTAGTTAAATCATTAACTATGTAAGTGTTTGGGAACCATGAAGTACTAACAATGTAAAAGTTAGATAATTTGTAATGCTTGGAAAGTGTGCATGCATATATTATTTATCTCTTCACTATGAATGTTTTTTAATGAGTGCACGCATTAGAACCCACCTAATTCTTACTTACTATATCAAGGGAGTAATGAATGGGATAAGTGATAATTAATAAGATTCGATATGATTACTCTCGTGTAATCAACTCGAACGAATAAAGGGATGGTTGTACTAGGACAAGGTAAGGGATAGTAATGCAATACTTCAAGGATGGATAAAGTCACTTGGTGAAATTTTCCTAGTGCCTGGATCAAAGGGTTAGGTGAACATTACTTATCAGTTGTGCATATTACATTCTAGAAAAGATTACAATTATCTAGTCACACAGAGTTAGGAATTTATGGGGAATACAATACCTTAGTTACTTTTCTCACTTATTTCACAAAACATGTACTTGACTGATTGGTTTTTAGTTTAGGTTTCACTACTGTATTTTACCAAACACTCACTCTTTTGGGAAATAAGAGATTAATTCATCTTAATTGCTTTAATTAGCACAAGTCTAGACCTTATTCCTTGTAGGATCAACACTAACCATTATTTGGTTCTATATTTAAATAGTGATCGTATATCTTAATTGGGAGGTGTAGTTTGGGCGTGATAAAATATTATCACCTTTTCTAGGGAATACAACTTTTAGTTTAGTTTAATTATGGTGATTTTTGAGTTAATCCTTTTCTTTCTTATGTTACTTATTTTTATTGTTTTTGTTTTTCTTTTAGTGAACAGGTGTAGTGTATGTCCAGTAATCATAGTGGAGGTAATCCCTTAACTTCATTTGATCCAAATATCTAGTGAACATTATGAAGAATGACCCAGGCCAATGCGAACAATGCTACAAACATTGCACTCAATTAGAATGACCAAGACCCACTACCACTTGAGGATGTGAATCCACCACCACACTATCTACGAGCTGCTTCTGATACATTGAATCAATATAGGCTTGACACCATGGAGGTGAGTGTCATCGAAGCGATTATGTTACCTTCTTTATCAAAGGATCCTAGGTTTGTTGTTTCAATTGGGTTACTACAGATATTGCAGAATAAAGGGTTGTTCACGGGCTTACCATAAAAGGATCTACATAACTATCTATACAATGTTATATTTGTCTATAAAAGTATTATGGGAAATGAAAATCTGTCCATGGATTTTGTTGTCTTCCGTGTCTTCCCATTGTCTCTCACAGGAGAGGCGATAGTATGGTTCTTCAAACTACCGCAGAGTTCTATCACTACATGGGCAAAAATTTAGAAAGCCTTTTTAGAGAGGTTATTTCCCAAGTCAAAGAAGCTAAAGCTGAAGGATCAAATTAATATTTTTGAGAAATTGCCTAGTGATTCTATTAGTACTACGTGGGAACGGTTCATAAAGTGATTGAGGAGTGTTCCTGACCATAAGATTGTTGATGATTGCTTAGTGGAGATCTTCTATCGAGCATTGGATAATAATTGCAAAGAAGTGGCTGACACCATAACTGGAGACTCATTCTTAGATAGCACTTTTCTAGTGGTAGCAGAGCAACTAGAGAAGGTAACAAAGACTAATTGTGCATTGGGCTAGAGGGACTAATAGACTATTAGAAGCTCTTTCTGAGTTAGTTCCAATCAAGAGCAAGTCAAGATCAACGAAGATATGATGCAAGAGTTGGCCCGAACTAAAATTAATGTAGGGTTGTTGATGAAGCAAAATTAGGAAAGAGTCAATTCAGTTAGTCACCAGCTGCCACATTCACCCATGTATGAAGAACCATATTATAAGGAGAACACTTGCTTTGTAACTGATTAGATGGGGGGTTTCTGGCCCAATACCCAAGGGTCCAACAAGGACTATTGGTACCAAGGTCTAGGGAATCAACATCAAAACTATAACAAAGATAATGCATATAGGGACAACAACCGAGGTGGTTACTATGACAAATATAGGGGACAAAATAGATATTGTGATTCGGGTCACCGAGATGGGCAAAGAAATGGTCCATATGTGCCACTGCACAATCATGATCCTGGAGCTGGTAGTTCACGCATTGAGGAGATCTTTGACAAGTTATTGATGAAGACTGACTCACAAGATGAGACCTTTATGGGGATGAAAACTGACATTTCAGGTATTGATTAGAAGATCGAGTCTCACTCTGTAGCTATTAAGCAATTGAAGTAGCAATTTTGTCAGATGTTGACACAATTGAATCAGTATCAGAAGGCTACATTGCAAAGCAACACATTGCAAAATCCAAAGAATGATAGGTAGTGCATGGAAGTGATGACATGAGGTAGTAAGCAGATTATCGACCAATCGATACTAGTAGATGATGATGTGGTTTGTGAGGAGATGGTAGAATGTAATAATATAGAGAGTTTAGGGATGACAAAGCCAATTATGGGGTGAGAAATAAAGTGGTGACACCAAAGAAGTCGAAACCCATACCTAGGCCTCCACCTCCTTTCCTTCAGAGACTTAAGAAGAAGGAAGAGAAGGAAAAATTTCAAAACTTCATATCCATATTGAAGCAACTATCTATTAATCTCCCACTCTTAGATACTTTAGAGAAAATTCCAGGTATGCCAAGTTCATAAAAGATCTTATAACTGAAAAGAGGATGGTTAGTGAAGAGCTTTCCCAAAATCTTCACCATTGTGGAGCTATTGCTACAAGGTCCTTAGTTCAGATGAACAAAGACCCTGGAGCATTCACCACATATTTCTCCATCAAAATCTTTAACTTTGCAAGGGCATTATGCGATTTAGGAGCCAACATCAACTTAATATCTCTTGTAGTGTTCAAGAAATTGGACTTAGGAGCCCCCATATCGATGATTATGCAGTTGTTGATGGAATACAGGACTGTAAAAAAGCCTGTGGGTATACTCTATGACATGTTGGTTCGAGTTGAGAATTTCATATTCCTTGCAAACTTTGTGATACTTGATTGCAAAGTTGACTTTGATGTCCCAACCATCTTAGGATGGCCCTTCATATCTACTAGGCAAGCACTAGTGTATATAGAGTTAGGTCAACTCAAGTTTAGATTGAATGATGAAGAAGTTGTCTTCAATATTTTCTAGTCCATGAAGAGAGCTGATGATATGAAAGTCATCTCTGTTATTGAAATCATTAATAAGGTACAACCAGAGGTATTGATTGAGGAAAGATTGGCTGAAAAAACTCTTCGAGTAGTGCTGATTAACTTCGAGAGTGACGATATCCTAGACTATGATGAGATAGTAAAAGCTCTAGGAGAACCTACTTTCTTTAGGCATCAAGTGAAGCTTGAGGTGAACTTAAAAAATTGAGAGTCACTACTAACTAAACCATCCATTGAGGAGCCATTAGTGTTGGAGTTAAAGGCTCTTCCAACCAATTTGAGGTATGTATTTTTGGGAACTAACGTACTTTGCTTGTTATTATTACTGCAGATCTTAATGACAAATAGGTAGAGGAATTGCTCTCGGTACTTAAGTGATTCAAAAGAGCTATTGGATGGACGATTACAAACATCATTAGTATCCCACATGGCATATGCACTCATAAAATTCAATTTGTCAAGGATAATAGGCCAAACATTGAGAACCAACGACGTCTCAACCCACCAATACAAGAGGTTGTGCACAAATAAATTATTAAGAGGTTGGACGCGAGGGTGATCTTTTTGATTGCTGGCAGTGAATGGGAGAGTCCAGTCCAATGTGTTTCAAAGAAGGGAGGTATCAGTGTGGTTCCAAATGCTAGCAATGACTTTATTCCTATGAGCCCAGTCACAAGTTAGAGGGTTTGCATAGACTATCACAAACTCAATGCATCTACAGAGAAAGATCACTTCCCTATGTCATTCATAGACCATATGCTAGAGCTATTAGCGAGTAAAGGCTGGTACTATTTTCTTGATGGTTATTTAGACTACAATCATATTTTTATTACTATAGAGAACCAAGAGAAAACTACATTTACATATCCTCATGAACATTAAAGAGGATGCCATTCAGATTGTGTAATGCACCAACTACATTCTAGATATGCATAATGTCCATCTACTCAGATATAGTGGAGGAAACTATTGAGGTGTTCATGGATGACTTCAGTATGGTTGGAGATTTAGTTGATAATTGATTGAGACATTTGCATGATGTGCTTTAGATATGTCAATAATTCCACCTTGTTCTAAATTAGGAAATATGTCACTTAATGGTAAAGGAAGCCATTGTGTTGGGACACAGGATATCCATAAAAGGTATAGAACTTGATAGAGTGTAACAACCCGAAATTTTTTGAAAAACTTCCTATGGTTGGTCTTGTATGATTTACTACTGGTCATGATTGAGTTTGGTAGCCACGGGTTGAGTTTAAGTGGCTGAATGCAAAACGAATCATTTGGTGGCATAGAGAGGCCGTTTGGACAATAGACTTTGAGGTAGCATAACTTTTGATTTGGGTTGAACCGTGTGGGATGATATATATCAAATTGAATCTCTTTGATTTATCTTCGCAACACAACTAGTGTCACTCGATTCGGAGTTCGGATGAAAAGGTTATGGCTTAAACAGTGGGATTGCCTGAAATTTGAAAGACATTGGAGATAGGCCCCGGAAAGAGGCCAAGGAAAGGAAAACAGTGTTAGTTCTTATGGGAACAAATACATCTTGGTTTCTATGGACTATGTCTCAAAATGGGTAGAGGAAGTAGTGCTTCCCAACAATGAAGGTAAAAGTGTACGACATTCCTTAAAAGAAATATCTTCTCTCAGTTTGGCACTCCTTGACAATCATCAACAATGGAGGTTCCTATTTTTGCAATAGGTTGTTCAGATCTCTCCTTGAGAAGTATAGGGTGAAACATAGAGTGGAAAAACCTTATCATCATAAAAAAAGTGGGCAAGTTGAGGTATCCAATAGGGAGATTAAATAGATTCTATCCAAGATTATGAATTCTAATCAGATAGATTGGTCGTAAAAGATTGATGATGCATTGTGAGCATACTAGAAAAAATTTAAGACCCCCATAGGTATCTCTCCTTAGAAACTTATCTTTGGTAAAGCCTGTCACTTACCTCTAGAGCTTGAGCACAAGGCGATGTGGCCACTCAAAAAGCTGAATCTAGATTGGAATAATACAACAAACTCAAGGCTGAGCCAACTAAATGAACTTGATGAGTTTCGTTTGAGGGCATATGAGAGCTCAACCCTGTACTAACATATGATGAAGTTGCGACATGATCATCGCATTGAGCATTTCCAATTCACACCAGGGTACTTGGTTTTGCTGTTCAATTAAAGGTTGAAGTTGTTTTCTAAAAAAGTCAAGTCCAAATGGTTGGGAACTTTCAAAGTCACACACGTTTTCAACCATGGGGATATTGAATTAGAGAATACAGATGGACCAAAATTCAAGGTAAATCACCAAATAATCAAACCATACTTTGGTAATACTAAAATATTGTTGACGGTGGAAACACAAACACTTGGTAAAATCAGAGTAACCAAGTTGTGTAAGTCGTGTTGCAGTAATAAATCGAGCACTACTTGGGAGGAAACTGAAGATATTTGCTGTAATTCTTATGTATTTGTTTTAGTTTTGCTTTTTGGACTCATAGGTAGTTTAATTTTCATGTTTTTGATTGCAATTTTGGACTCACAGACTAGAAATATTTAGCGTAATAGTTTTATTTTGCTTAGAATATGCAGGAACAGGCTTAAGGCAACAAACTAGGGTAAAAAGTGAGAAACGTTTTTTCTAAAAATGGTTCCACGAGCCATGGATTACACCAAGACCCATATACTGACTCATAAAACCATTTTTAGTAAGTAGAAATTTGTGCACTCTAGTCCATAAGCCAACTTTATGATCCATAAGTACATATACGGGCTATGAATAGGGTTCGTGGACTCCAGGTAACATTATGGAATTTTATCAGGTACTGGGGGCACCCATGAGCAAACCTATGAGCCATAGGTCAACCTATGAGCCGTAGTAGCCAAGTCCTACAAATAGGATTTTGAAACCATGAGACTAGGTCTTATGGGTCGTAGAAAGCCTTACGACCTATAGTTGGGGTTTTGTGGAATCAGAATCCCACTTATGCTCGACCCAATCAATGAAATAAAATTGGGGTAATTTTTATTACCCATCACTTTCCCAATTTTCTCCATAATACCCAAGACCCTTACCCTTCTTCCCCAAATCCGATCACCACCAATTTACTCCACGATACGTTCTGGCCAAATCCTGACCACCCAATTCCTATTTTGACAAGTTAGGATTCCTCAAATTTTGTGTTTTCTTACTAGTTATTGGCCTTTTCTCTCAATTCTGGTATCTGCTCTTCTTGAAATTTCATTTTTTCCAGAAAAAGTGTATGATTAGTTCAAGACACTATTGAGATTATTTTTATGATTTCTTTCCCTAATAGTTAATATTGCTTAAAGGTAGGCTGTATCATGTGCTCCTCACTGTTGGATTGCCTTTATTGGCCATGAAATACGTATACTAATCGGATTATCATTGTTTGAAATTGTGCCATACCTTGTCGTATGAGTTAATGTTAGTTATCTTGTTAAAACTGATAAGATAGTGCATCAGTTGAATCCTGGGATGTTAATATCAATCACATGGGGGTAGTCTAGAAATTTGCATGCTTTTTAGTGAATAAATTGCTGAGGGGTAGCATAATGGATTTCCTGTGTTTGGGTTTTGGGTTAGTTGATGGTAATTTGTGCGTGCTTACGTTGTGGGATGATTTTGAATGCATGGATTATATAGTGAATATGTTTGATTTGGTTTAGGTGTCATTGCTTTGATGTTATTTAAGTTTGCATACACTGTTGCTATGACCTAGTTTTTTCTTGAAACATTTACTTAATTTTAACTTGACTAGGACTTAGCTAAATTTTTAATGAATATTGATAGAAGAAATCGAATAGTGAACCTTGGAAATACTCAGGCTGCTATTTTACAATAGAACGAGGGTCTTCTATAGCTTATGGATTAATACACGTACCGTAGTAGCCCCTCATAAGTTAAGATCCACAAATTTAGAGTTTCTGGGATGTTACCAAATGAACCTACTTTTGGATCGTAGTTCCGACTATGGCCCATAAATAGGGTTTGTAGGTTCCTTACCTACATAAATAAAATCTTGGCATTGTACCTATAACCCAGCCTACGGATCGTAGTCTGTTCTATAACCCAGTGATTAAGTTTACTGTACCTTGTTTCCTACGAAGGCCATCTACGACCCATAATCTACCCTACAACCCATATGTGAGCCTTTGTAGGTCATTCTGTGACACATTTTTGTTAACTTTTTGTTTTTCTTTTCTATGTTTGTAGGACTCATGTATGTTATTACTTGTGTGAGTTCAGGTACTATGGATCCCTGTCCCAAGTGAGACGAGATACAAGATTTATGAGGCTGACTCCACGATGAGCCTACGGAGTCCAAAACCAATCCTCGGGCTAGTGGATCATTAAAGGTGCCCAACTTCTAGCATGATGAGGGAATTAAGTGATGACATACCAAGGAAACCGCTAGACAGACAGTGTTGGTCTAGATATGGGCCATAGTTACTCGGCCACCCCAATCTGAGGAGGGAGGTACCTATCAGAGCAGCTCTATTCAGGTGACAGACATAACAGAGCGGTCTCAGTTAGTTTCTAGAGATGGTGATGACTTTGGATCAGGTGAGGAGTTAGGATCTGAGGCCTCTACACCAGCACTAGCCTCAGTAGCTAGTTTTCCTAGGCGATAGTGTGTTTTGGGAATGTAGTATATATATAGGGATGATGTCCTGCAGGATTATAGGGGTTGATAGGCCCATACAATATTTGAGGAGTCGAGGATCGTTACTTTTGGGTATGACAGTGCTCCTATGCTCCATGATACTATCCCGTCACCACTTGGATTGGTTAGTAGTCCCATCAAGGAAGTACTTCCCGACCATTATTCGAGAGTTCTTTCCATCTTACGCTGCTACCATCATAGAGGCATCCCCGAAGAAGGGAAAGCCCCTTGAACAACCCTAACTTACTCAAACCATAATGTGTGGAGTCCCCATCGACATATTCAAAACAACCTTTAACAGATTTTTGTTTGATCCTAAGTATCATGACCCTATGACCATGTCAGAGTATGGCTATAGGTTGGGGCAGACCATGGATCGAGCATTGATTAAAGATATAACCCGGAAGGCCACTATGATATGACAGATTATAGATCACTTAGTGGAGTAGGGCTAGGACCTTGATAGAATATCTACTTCAATTGCGATAGTTAAGGCTTCACTTAGCTTCGCTGATATGTTTTAGTGGGTTGTTGTGCGTACGCGGATTTGGCCGACTCAAGCAAATAATACTTTGATGTCGGATCATACTGTGTTGGTTGCCAACATCATTGTAGGCTATGATATAGATTTGTCTCATTGTATAGAGGAGGAGATACACAAGCGGGCATTAAAGAGGTCTATATAGATTCCATTCCTATGCTTAATTCACAAAATATGCATAGTGGTAGGGGTGGAGATCCTGCCAAATTTTGACATCCTTATTGAGGCTCAAAGGACACAAGACGTTAGCCTAATCAAGGCTGATGAGAATCCTTTGGTGATTCAACAAGCACCACATCCTCCTGTTCGACTACTAGAGATGTTCATCGCGACACCACATCCTGAGCCTACCTCCTCCACTGCTGCTTCTACCAAGACTAAGGGCCTCCTACAAAAGAACACTAAGAAGGAGATGAAGCCCGCTACCATTTGTACTGCTGTGCTAGAGGTCATACCTATGCTTCCTCTGTTACTGTAGTAGAAAGGTTCACACCGAATCCCAGTTGACTCAGTTTCTATAAAACATACGTCCTTGGGTTTGCAAGGCCATTTCAAAGTTAAAGAGCGCACATAGTTGCATTTTATAGTTGCTATTAAGGAGAGACTTGCAGCATTTCCTGGCCATGTATATGTATTTGAGTGGAGAGAAGAGAAGAGCCTGTGATCAACCCAGACTCCTAATATGACATCTATCTTGGCAAAGATGCATCATCTCCGCATAGATATAAGGGCAGCGTCTTCCACACCTTTAGTGATTCCTATTTCTGTCGATGTTATTATTGAGGAGGTGGTCTACCTATTTACTTATGAGCCTCTACTTCACGCTTTTTGAAAGAGGCATTGTGATGATAATGATGATACTGAGGCTATCAAATTAAAGGCTTTGAGGATAGAAAGTGAGCATTTCAAGGCCTCTCGATAAGCCTTGATTGTAGATGAGTTCAAGCGGTAGACATATGTACAGTAGTTTTTGAGGGGTGTTGGACCCTCCAAACATGACACCACTAGTAAGGATACCACCCAACAAGCTATTGGTGGTCAGACACAAATTGACACTGGTGCTTAGGTGCCAAGGTATGTCCCTTTTTGACCCCTACAATATATTTTGTCTTATTTTGTTGGATTGAGGACGATGCAAATATTTTATGATGGGGTGTATGTAGTAATAAGATTTGATGTAGTCTGAGTAACCAAGGACTATATCTATTCCAATTTTTGAGTCCGCAGGGTTTTCTTGCTTGTGTTCTTTCCCTAAGGACATTTATTTTTTGTTGAACCAACATGTTTAGGATGTGTATGTAGTATTAGTAGCATATTGTACTGATGTTTGTGGCATATGTTAGTGTTGTTGAAAAATGATACCCATTTGTTTTTGATGATATGTTGTTAGGTATTTTTTATAACAACCATGAGGACTCAGAGATTGACAATTTTTGTTTTGACAAGTTAAGGCCTAATTGTGATAAAAATCATGCTTTGAGAGTTTTTATTGACATTGTATTTAATACCGAGTGTGTGTGAGAATTATTGCATGATTATGATACTGTGTTTCAATCTAGAACTTGCCCTGTTACTCTGACTAACACTTTAGGTTAGGTAGATAGGAAAGGATCTTAGGTCTTGTTCATATTAGTCCACTTAGCCTAAAGTAACCAGCCAAATACATTATATATGTGTTGTTCCTAATATTTTATCTTTACATGTACCCTTTCTTTTTAAACACTCAACTTCAATATTGTGTGCCTCAACTCAGGCTAAATTCTTAAGTTGAGAGTGGCTACCAAAAGTGACCCTAGTTCAAAGGTTAGATATTGTGCATCTCACCTCAGTCTAAAAACCTAAGTTGAGGGTTGTTGTTGCAATGAAATCACACTAAGTGGGAAAGGAAACGTATGTGAGAAAAATAAATAGATTCCAAAAGAATGAGCTGAAAAGAAAAAGAATTTTGAAAATAAAAGGCAATGAGCTTAAAATTAGAATAAGGCACCCAAATGTGTTTGGAAAAGGAAAAAAAGGATCAACGAGTTGAGAATATCAGCGCTGATAGGGAGGAAGTAAAAAATAACGTAGTGTCAAGGAAGGAGATTAGTCACTATGTTCCATAAATTTTTTACCAAATCCCCTTGAACCTATGTTACAAACTAAGAAAGTCGTATAGTGATCTTAATACAAGTAGCCAAAGGTCATAGTCATGAATATAGGTGTACAAACTCGAACATTTTTGAAATATCCTTATTGTTGGACTTATATGATGTACTACTGGTCATGCTTAAGTTTTGATAGCCACGGGTTGAGTTTAAATGGCCGAACGCAAAATGGGCTAGTTAGTGGCCTAGAGGGACAGTTTTGGTAGTGTACTTTAAACAATCACAACTTTTGATGTGCGTTTAACCATATGGGATACTATATATCAAATTTAATCTCTTTGATTTAGCTTTGGAACGCAACTGGTTTCACTCGATTCAGAGTTTGGATGAGGGAGTTATGGCCCAAACAGAGGGACTGTCTGCAATTCGGAAGACATTGAAGATAGGCTCAGAAAAGTGGCTAAGGAAAAGCCCACGGTCCGTGAAACTTTTCACGGTCCGTGAGGGGTATCTTGGGGTACAACATTGAGCTAGGGGTGGATAGGAACCACCCCATAAACCAATTCCTAAGCCACGAAATCTCAAACGGTCCATTTGAGCTTGGACAGTCCGTGTGTTGTCCCTTCAAGTGGGACAGTAGCTTGGCCAAGCCATGGCTGAGTTTGGGAGTCTAAGGCAAGGGTCACGGGATCCTTACACAGCTAGTCAACCTCCAGACGGTCTGTCAAAAGTGTCCGTCAAGTGTTACTGAAAGTCCTCCAAAAGTTCGCGTTGGAAAATTGGCTAAATATGGTGAGATGGTGCAGGGAGACGAACCGTGTGACCAGTACACAGGAACTGTAGCAACCGTGTGACTCTTCTTAGTCTCGAAAAATTGCATTTTATTAATGGTAATTTTGTGATTTAACATTTTCTTAAGCCCTTTTTGGTACCCTAAGATCTCCTAAATCCCTAAAACATTCCCCAAAGTCACATTCATCCATTCAAACTCTCCTACATTAACTCTTAAGATTCAAAGACTCTCTTGGCCTCCATTGAAGAAAGCTTGGGAAATTCGGTGAAGAAGACCTTGACTAAGTTTGACCTTGTTAATTGTAGATGGAATTAAGGTATGTGGGACTTGATTCAAGGATCCTCTTTCGTCCTTGAAGACCCTATGAACCCTAACTCTTTAAA
>JBCEWC010007874.1:0-20776 GCA_038996855.1 Solanum aculeatissimum | reverse complement strand
TTGAAATATATAGAAGTGAAGAAATTTAGAGTGTTAAAAGTTTGTCCAAAAAAGAGAGTTCTTATTAGTTGAAGGGAATTTTTGAAAAGTAAAAAAATAAAAATAAACAAAAAGAGTATTATATTTAGTTTAATTTGATATTAAAATGAAGAACGTACATGTTTTTCCAAACCACGTCCACATGCTGAACAATTGCCAACATCTTTATTTGGAATGTGCAGTCTAACTAATTTTACTAAGTCATACAATAAATATGTCAAAATAGCTTATATTCTCTCCTTTCCAGTTTAGTTATTACGTATATTAAAAATAATTATGAACTTAGATAGTAATTAAGAAAGAATTAAGTATATTTTTTCAACTTTGCGCATTAATTCTTCTATAATTATGAACTTAGATAATTAAGATTACTTTCAATCATTTTAAGGTGGAATTCCATCAATAGGCATATCTTGACGTAGTTTATTTAAGCATGGTAGACCAAGGTTACTAAGGCCCTCTACAAATTTCTCTAGTCTTTCTTTTGAATTCTTGATATACTTTAATACTTTCTTTAAATTTTTCAATAGCTACATCAACCTTCTCCAAACTCCTCGTAATATTTTAGTTAAGGATGTGATTTGCGCAACGAACATGAAGAAACTTTCCTTCACAAAGTAGTGAACGCATCAAAGATAAATGATTCTTCAAAACATCAATCACGTTGTTATTGCAAGTAGCATTATCCAAAGTAAGGGAGAAGATTTTATTTTCGATTCCCTATTCTTTAAGAAAATCAATCAATAAATGACCTAAAACTACACCCGAATATGGAGGAGGAACATGGCTAAAAGTCAAAATCCTTTTCTGAAGAACCCAATTTACATCCACATAATGAGCGGTTACACACTTATATCCATTAAATACTAATGAAGTCCACATGTCTGATGTCAAACACACTCTACTAGAAACCAATGCAAGCTCAACTTTTGGAAATTCTTTTTCTCTTGCATATAAATTCAAGATATCCGTCTTTGCTGTGTTTCTTGATATTTGTCTCACTATTGAGTTTAAATAGGAATGAATGTCCCTAATGCCTTTATGCTCTACAAAACTGAAAGTATAATTATGCCTACATATGGTCAATGACATTTTCTCTCGATAAATCTTTTGATCTATTGGCTCATTTTGACCCTTTTTAGGCTTATTCAATTGATGTTTTTCCAAATGACACTTCAGATTTGTTGTTTCACATGTAGGGCCCATAATGAATTTTTGTTTACAAATTATGCATTGAACTGTAGACTTTTTGCCAATAGAATCAGACTTAAACATATCAAAAAGAATCCCAAACAACAAAATGTTTTCCTTTTTGCTCGTTTCAACGAAGTTGAAGAACTTTGTTCATAAGACTCTACATTGCCTTCCATTGACATATCTCTCTAATTTTACAAATCGTAAAGAGTGACCAATAATTAGCGGCCAAAATGTCTAGAAGCAAGCTAAACATAACAGAGACAAAAATTATATTAACCTGATTGAAAGACACAAGTTTGGAATCAAAATTCGAAACACTCAATACTTTAGCACAATTACTAACTCTTGAAAGCAATTATAGATTAGCAGCTATTCAACAAATTCACCCACTCTTCACAACTTTCTCAATCATGTAAAGAGACCTAAGCTAAAACTAAATTTGCAAGAAAACAGAAAAAAGGAGAGAGAAAAATAGAAAAAAAAAAAACTTCAATACATATAGTTTTAGAGTACTAAAACTTCATTACGTATAGTTCAAAACTAAAACTTCAATAGACATAGTTCTACAGTACCGCAACAACAACACAAAAACAGAAAGAAAAGAATAGAGAACTGAGAGAGAAGTAAAGATGAAGGAGAGAGACTTACTGAAAAAGTCATCGGAGCCGAGACAAGGTTGATTGATGGAAGACGATGGAAGCTGAGACAATATTTGCAAGTCGTAACTTAGGCTTACTAAATCACGGATTAAGTCAGACCAGATCGGCCAACGAGCTAGTCTATCCCATATTAACACCTCTAGTGAGAACTTATCGTCTTTCCAACTCTAAGCTCGACTAGATAATAAATTTACATTCAATAAATTTATTTCCTTTCTCTTGTGTAGGACAATGTCCCTCATTTCCTTATTCATTTCTTAACCTAATAATCATGGGATCAAACCTCATCTGATCCACATAAAAAATTCAACAATATATAATTATATAGCACCCTCTTTCTATACGTATAACATACTAGTTACCAGAGTTTGTGCTAGTACGGAATAAATATATGTTATTATTTTATTTTAATTTACGTGATATTAATAGATTTTTTCTATATATATTTTTAAAATTTTTAAGTTGTTAGTTATTGCAACTTATAATATATTTTATGTTAATCTTAAATAATAAATATTACTTATTTTGTTCCAATTTATGTTGTGCATATAAGATTTTGAGAAATCAAAATTTTGAATTGAATATTATTGTAACCTATAACACTTTTTACATTATTTCAAGTAATATATATAAACTTTTTGATTTATTTATGTTATATATTTTTAAAGTACTACTTTTTTTACACGAATATAATCATTGAAATTAAATATGTTAAGATAGTCATTTAATTTTATTTGTCTAGTTTTAAAAAAAAGACTTGATTTATGATTTTGTGTTTGTTTTATCCTAATCCTAGTATTTACCTGACTAACATTAATTGATTAGAGCAATATAGTAAAATCACAGTTGAAACAGTTGAAAAAATGATTTACTAAAATGTGATATTGTAAAATCATAATTGAAACAACTAAAAAATATAATCAAACAGATGAAGCAGATATGTCAATATATTATTGCCTTAAAAAGATTAAATTAAACAACCTACAAAATATTTTATGGACCCATATAATAAAGGAGAAGAAACAGACATATTAACAGAGAGTTGTCCGCTTATTTGCATTTCTTATATAGTAATATTGTGTCAATTGCATTTAACTAGTTATGAAAATTAGTGCTATGCATGGGTTGAAGATTTATTTATAAATTTATTTTCTATGTGATACTAACTAAAAGATATTAAATTATTTCATTAAGTGTAAAATAAATATTCGATAAATATTATATTAATATTGACAAATTCTAAGGGATATTGATTAAATAATTAAAATATATTATAATATATATTTTTGTGGCAGTAAATCATCTTCTTTTTTTTCCCGTACAAATTTAATGTGAAGAGGTCGATTGAAATATGCATAATTAAGTATTCTTCGTTATTGATCATTATTTTTTATTCAAAACAATTATAAAATATACATAAATATTACTAATATTCAAATAATAAAGTTATTACTAATGGATATAAATTTAAAACAAAGATCATATCTAAAGTGAATCCCATAATTTCAATAAAATTGTACGTACAACTAGTTAAATAAAAATAAATAATTTTTGAAATTTTTTATGAATTTATTCTTAGTGAAGCAGACACATCCTTAAAGATGTGATGCATACATTATAGGAGGTAAAAAATTAAAGAGCAAATGTGCTCAATATAGGAGGTAAAAAATTATGGTAATTGGTGTTTTGAAATAATACATTTATTTTGGAGAAGAAATAAATTAGGTCAACTGAAAGTAGTCATAGAAAAGATTATTATCGACCACCAAATAGTTCAATACTTGTGTTTTGGGCTATAGTCCACTGTATATAGCAATGGTTCAAATATTTTAAAATTATTTATTCGTAGATGTCAATAAATTTATGAATTTTTTTCTTTTATAAATAGCCTAGGATTGAAACTTAACATGGTCAAATAACTATATTTTACATAATTACATGACATAACTTTGGCTATGTGACCTGGAGGGGAGGAGAGAAACGAGCGAAAGAGGGCAGAAAGTGAAGAGAGGTGAATTAGAGGTGAATTGTATATGTATATTTATCAAGTTATATGTGTATATTTGTCAAATAATTGTATATGTGTAACTAATATATATATGTATTTGTATATCTGACAAGTGAGATTGGGTGAGGGAGGAGAGAGGTGAGCGAGATCGAGAGAGGGAGGAGAGAGGACAAAAAGTGGAGAGAGGCGAATTGTATATGTATATCTGTTGAATTGACTATGTCATCTGTCAAAATAATTACATATATGCAGCTGATATACATATGTATTTGTATATCTGAGTATCTGACAAGAAATTACAAAGAGAGAGGAGAGAAAAAATAACAATAAAATCCTAACTATAACTATAAATTGTATTTTTTTAAAATTATAATAATATAATATAAATACATATCATATGTCTGTCTAATTAAATAATTTTTCCTAAACTTTAATCCCCATGATCTTTCAATGTTACTGTAACAAATAGCAAGCTTTGTCCAATCAGTCATCAATCTACCCTGGCTCTGGTTATTAGTTAAAATATGATTACAAAATGTCACATTATCCAATTTTTTAATGATTAAAAATATCAAATTCTTCATTGGGAATGCCCAATTCTTGAAAGTATAGTTTCCTTACATTAAATTATTTTATATATATATATATATTGAAGTCGTCTCAGGCATAAAGGAGAAACTATATGTAAAATACTTTGAAAATTTTCTATACACACACCTTCTTTATTTCTTCATTTTCTACTTTTTATGCTTATTTAATTTTGAAGTTTACCCAAAATGAAAAAAGAGTATACTAAATATTATTATTGTCATTTGAACTTAAGCAATTCATATATACATGACTATATATTGATATACAACATATATATACCCTTATGTAGTAATATATATATACACACTGTAAAAATATTTTATATCCATTATTAAACCTTCATTCCAACACCAAAATCTATACCAAGAGAAGAAGGAAAAAAAAAGAAGTCAAAATGAGCAATGAATTCAAACATCTCTACAATGTGTTGCTATTATCCGTCTTATGTATGTTAATTTTATCGTATTTATATACTATCATGTGTTTTTCGTTATCAGTCGTTCTTTTTTTTTTTTCTCCATATCTAGTTTATTCTGCTTATGGGTTTTTTGAGACGAGGGTTCCCGACAAACAATCTATCTACCTTTGTGAGTTTATTCGGAATCTAGGCACAACTAACTATTGTTAAAAAAGGACTATGGATTATAATTAATGATTATGCAGATTATACCGAAGATTTGGCTATCTGTCATCTCTCATTGTTGTTCTAGTATCTCATTCCTTTCTGAATATCATCTTAATTTTTTTTCTCCTTAGTTATCATTGCTTTTGTTTTGTTGTTTGAATTTTAATTTATAATTTGAATTCAGCGACTATAAATGAAGGGGAGCCTTGAAGTAACTAATAAAATTATTGTCATGTGATTAGAAGGGTAAGGCTGCGTACGGTAGACCCTTGTGGTCAGGTCCTTTCTTGGATGCTATGAGTTCAAGCTTTGAAAACAACCTCTGACAGAAATGAAAAGTAAGACTGCGTACATTTTGATTGAGGGATTTGGAAAAGGGAGGGGACCTCATGGGATGGGGAAACAAAGGAGAAGGTCTGAGTGTGTTAAATTGGGTACTTGTCTAGATACTTTTTTTAAAATTGCATTTAATTATATCTATGTTACTTGACAACTGATTGATTTAAATTAGAAACTTTGATAGAAAATAAAAGTCCTCCATATAATATTATGATTATTAAAAGAAGATTGTAAAGTTGTGAAAGAAATCAAACTAATATCAATTGTGATCATAATTCAACAGAGGCGAGCATCATGATCAATCTGAACATTGACATATATTGGAAATAAATATTCTTATTTTGATGAATGTATCAATACTCAATCCATACATATGCTTAAATATACTAGATACATCTATGCACTTTTAATATTGAATATACGAGATATTTGATACTAGACAATTATATCTTAACTCTAAGTACGTATCTAATCACAAATAATCGAATAAATATCTTTGATACGAAATTCATGTATCAATGAACATACACACCAAATATTCGATGTTGAATATACAAATATATGAAATTGTGAAACACATATATATGATGAGAGAGGGAAAAAAACGAACGAGTAAGGAGGGAGACGATCCATGTTGTATCTCACCTACACACCAATCACATGTTGAATACTCTATATTTGATATTTAATTCAAACATGTTTCACAATTAATTAAATTATCAACTCGTTACGTAATTGCACTATATAATAATGTGTTTTTAGAAATTTTCTTTTAATTTTAACTACGTAGTACATAGAATAATTTTTTTCTAACGCATGTGCTAAATTCGTTGACGTCATATTTCATTTTATTGTTTTATTAGAAGAAAAATCAGTTGAATCAACTCCCTATAGGATAAAGAAAATTAATAAATAAAAAAGGAAAAAGAAATTTTCGAGACGTCAGCGTGTTCACATTCTATGGTACAACTGCTTACAGCTTGAAGTACAAAAATACGTTATGGTGTCAGCAGTAGACAATTAAACCCCTTTCTCCTATACAGTTTTTTATTTTTATTTTTTATATGTAGTATAAAATATATCATTCCTTTTCATGGGACACTTCTAATTTATCTAAAAAATAATGTTATATTATTATAATTAAAAATGATTTAATTTTATTATTTATAATCATGCAATTTTTAAAGTTGCATTAATTTTTTTTATGTCAAATGCAATAATATCACATAATAGAGTATAATAATATATTAAATATAAAAAATGTAAAAGCAGGGCAACTCACAATCAATATATATGTTTGAACTGTCTGTTTTTTCTCCTTTATTATATAGGGCTCATAAAAAAATTTCATATATTTTTAATTTAATTTTTTTAATGCAGATGCTTATTGATATTTAACACATCTGCTTCAGCTGCTTGATTATATTTATTCAGTTGCTTCAATTATAATTTTACAATATTACCTCTAATAAATCATTTTTTCAGATGCTTCAATTATGGTTTTACTATATCACTCCAATCAATTATTTTAAGTCAGGTAAATATAGTTGGGATAAAATAAATTTCTTTTTAAATTAAACAACTATTTTAACATCTTTCGATGATTATATTTGTGTAAAAAAGAAAGTACTTTAAAAAAATATAATATAATTAAGTCTTAGAGATTATGTATATTATTTAAAATAAAGTAAACAGTGTTATAGGTCATAATAATTATTGATTTAAAAATTTGATTCTTGAATTTTACCGGTACCACATGAAATTGGGACAACAATAGTAACATACATTATTTGAAATTTATGTAAAATATATTATAAATTACAATAATTAATAATTTAAAATTTTAATAAAATTTGATTGACCATTAAAATTTTATATGTGCAATATAAATTAAAAAAAAATATCATTTAAAATTAATATAATATATACATATATATATTAAAAGTCACAATAATTAATAATATAAAAATTTTACAAATATATATTAAACATCTATCAATATTACATAAATTAAAATAAAAAAATAATATATATTTGATCAACTAGTGTATATATACACAGAGAAGAAAGGAGGGACAGAAGAAAGGAGGTAAAGAGAGAGAAAAGCGCGCGTTTAGAGAGAGAAAGAGAAAGAGCAAGAGAGAGACGCTTGGTGACTCTACCAGGTAATATAGACCTATAGATACAGAAAGTTGTATCTATACATGTCATCTCTATGCTGACTCTCTCTGTGTATTTATCTGCCCTTCACTATTTCTGTATATCGCACTGTTCATCTTCTAGTTGGAAGTTCCTTTTTTTTTTGGTTTAAAGTTGGTAATTTGAGCTGTTTTTGGACTTTGAATTTTGAGGTTTGTTTTCTTTGAAATTCTAGGGTTTTTGATCTATTGATCATTTGTGGTTTTGGTTGTTGGATTATGTGTGGTTCCTTGATTGAATTGATGAAAGTTGATTGAAGTTGACTTTGCGATCTTCTGCGTTTACTTTTAATTATTTTGGGGTTTTGGGTTTTATCTTGTTGTGAATTTTTTAGGCTTTGCTATGGATATACGAGAACTTTATTACTGGTAAATTTTCCTTTTGTTTTAATTTACGTATACAATTTTGATTTTTAGCTTCATTTTGAAATATTCTGGAAATATGGAGTATTCATGTGCGGTATTAAATTGACAATGATTTTCTTGATATATATGCAGTATGCTGCTTTCATTTTTTTCTTTTTTAAATTTTGGTAGAAGTTTGCTTTTTATTTTTGAATTCTGAAGACTTAGGGAAATGAGCTTTTGTTCTTGTAGATCTTAATTAAAGATGGTTTATCTGGAGTATAGGGGCGGTGTGATGGTTTATAGGTTTCCTGATAGGTCTGAATTTAGGTTAATTTGAGGGAATGTTTGGGTTTCCAAATCAATGGAAAAAAAGAGTTCTTTCCACTGCTGTAATCCGTTTTAACAGGGTTCTGATTAAAAAAAAGTCTTTATGGGGTTAACTTCAAAGGTGGGCAGAAGTAGCATCTTATCTTTGTTTTTCATGGGAAAATGCTTTCATTTTCTGTTAACTTTTTTTAATGTTTAGGGAAATTAAGCTTCTAGTTTGGCAGATAAGAATAAAGGCTGAAGTTTGTGCAGTAGATATTGATGTAGGAAGTGAAGAGGAAAAAAAAGTTTTGCTTCTGATCCCTTTCTGAGTCTCTAGTTCCTTACCTTCATTCGGCATCATACGTGTCGGTTGTTTTCAACTCTATCTTCTTCTCAATCATAGAAGAATTGTGTGAAACAAGTAATTTATCCAGTTAACACATTGTTGATTGATTGCGACAAAAGGATTCGCTCAAAACAACCCAACTCAGGCAAGTCTATGTGGAAGAAGGTTTATGTATGTTTGGTGGTGTGAATTGTGTGGTTTTTGTTGGCAGGTCTAGTTTTGATGGTTTAGTGTGGAGCAAATAAAAGAGTCTGTAAACAAAATTGGTCTTATCATCCATCCTACAAAGAACTGATTAGATGGTGTGATTTCACCACCCTTGTAACTTTTGTTAAAAATTTAAAATTTGGTGGTTCAACAGTAGCAAATTTTGGTTAAAAATTGCTTCCATGCTTTGATGGGGGAGAATTAATTAGTTCAGAAAATTATCTATAAAGATCTTCTTGATGTTTGCTTCAGCCAATAGTTGAGTTTTAGGTGTGGTTTATGATGGCAGGAGCTTTATAGTGATTTTGGTTATTGGTTTCTCGGAGTTCACTTGAGTCTGATTTCTTGTGATTATTTCACTGCATACAGTTGATGACTATAAACATCGTGTTATATATTTTACCTTTCCATATGCTTACCTTCAGGCATAGCCATGAATTCTAAAGGTTTTTCAATTTTCTTTGATAACAGTCTCTTGTGGCTGATACTATCTGTTGAAGGGGTTTTGAATCCTTATTGATGCGTTCAGATCAAGATTGTGCTAGATATCCCAAGTACGTATCAAATGCCATCACTAAAAATGAAGACAAAGCTAGCCACATCCAGTTCGAAAGAAACAATTGGTCTCCACGTCTGTCCAAATTCAATTGTCATATCCAAGAGTTCTCTCTCTCGAACCAGAAGTGTGCAGAATGCACATGAAGTTGCAGATGTGATTCACAATACTCATGATGGTAGGTTTGGTTCTATCTTATGGCTCTTAAGAATAAGAATTCTTTTGTTGTTATTGTGATGGTGTGAGAATGATGCTTTTCTCCTCACCCACAAGTTTTACTATGGAAGTCTCTGCTGACGTTGCCATTACTTCGTACTTCACATTCTGGTTCAGTCATCAGTTGCTTTAATTCTTGCAGTTCCTAGCTACTACAAAGTATATCCACACCAAGTCGGAAGAAAAGGAGATCATACTAATGATTTGGTAGATGAACTGCTTGAAAAGCAACAGCCACTTATTACTGATTCTGCAAACCTTGATACAATGGTAAATACATTCTGGAGTGTTAACTATTATTCTTACCCGTCGTTTTGAGTTTCATTTATTCTTAATTTATTTAATCATTTCTTTCAACTGGTTGATGTATAATGGACATGAATTCTTCCAAATATACACATATTACTTTCATGCATTTTCAGCTTGTTATATAATAAAGTTTATATAGTTCCAATTTTCCCGCCGAATGGTCATGAAAAGTTTTTCATAGACATTATGAAGATACATAAACTCAACATAGAAATTTACTGGAGAAAACAAGGAACCAAAGAAAGGTCCACAGTTAATCTGTCTGATCTCTCCATATCTCTACTTTAGTGGCTGTGTGAAGATAACATTATGCGAAAGGGCTGAGACATGAGCATCAGGAAAAATAGGCCATATATTTACTGTCTCAATAAATGACTTGATTTGTTTTACGAGAGTCAAATTGAGTAATCCAAATCCAAATAATTTGGCTTGAGATTTCAGTATCCAGTTGCCGAAGTATTGGACACATTGACAGCCTTACTTACCCACAAAATAAAGGTCATTGAGAGAACTCCTTCAACCTACTACTGTGTGATTTCATGCTTTATCTTGTACATTTCCTTTGATTATCCATTTGCTTCTAGATGCTTTTGTTGTACTTAACTTTTTTTTTGGCTCAAGAAAAAGAATAATGCGCAAGTTGAGTACAACAAAAGCCTACCCTAACTAGCTTGAGACTGAGGCGTCGTTGTGAGTGCAACATAAACAGCTAGAAAGAAATAGATAATTCACATAATATTATTCGCATATTATTACTTTATTAATTCACATAATATAGGGCTGGTCGACACTAGGATATGTGCTCCTATCCCCTGACTGTTTTACATTTTATTTTTCTATGCCACTTGTGCCTGCATGCCAAAGTTGACAATTTGATTTTTGATTTTTGATGTTTGTACTGTCCTGTCATGTTTTGGATTTGCTGCAGGAGTCTACAGTAGTAACCTGCAAATCAAGCTCAGAAACAATCTTTTCACCTAGTGTGGAGCCTGTTGGTGCCCATAGTGAGTCGGATATACCAAGTGACGGAGGTATACCTTCAATTCTGTTGGATTCTTTGTTGATTGTGAAATTCATAATCAGATTTTGTTTCTTCTTCTCTTTTTTCCTGAAAAAGGTTCTTATGCAAACCACTACTGACCTTTAAATTTGCTTTATTTCTCCTGATCTTGAAAATGATGTTATCAAACAGCCAAAAGTCCCTCAGGCCATGGATCATAAGAGCTGAGAATCACAAAACACACACACACACACACACACACTCTCTCTCTCTCTCTAGTTCTAGCAAAAAGTATCATCCTTACATAAACTTATCATATTTTTTGTTGCTTACAGCAAGCAATGATTTTTATGTACCCCAATTGGAGACAGAAGATAGTGATAGCAGCAGAAGTTCATGTGAACATCAGACCTGCAATGTTTCAGATTTCTTTATCTCTGATATGATTGTTTCTTGTTTGGCCGTCGAGGGTGAAACCATCTATGATGACAGTTTGACTGACAGATTCTTGTCTGAATACAAGTGTGAAGAACCAAATATCTTCACTAATGTTGATGAGGACTACTTGCTGTTGCCTTTTCTTGAAGACAATGCAACAGCTAGCTATAGTCAAGAGTGCAGAACATCTGGAGAAACTGCCGTTCAGTCAGATGAGTCGAGCTTATACATGGCAATTCACCAGCTTAGATCATCTGAACAATCTGATGCTTTCACGTACTTGGAATCTGATCAAGCAGAATGCTTTGACCCACATGTTTTCATAAGAAATTTGCCAGACATATTAGAGAGGCCGAATAGTTTGCCAAAAGAATCACAAACCGGCAAATCGATCACCCTAGTACTTGACCTAGATGGTGAGATTCACTACTTGGGTACTCCAATTGTACTTCTTATTTTAGTCTTTGCAGCAATTTTTGGTTACACTGGAAATGATGCAATGTGTAGCTTGACTTAAAAGACAATTTTTGCTATACCTGAGGGCTAGTTACTAAGATTCTTTCATAGCAGGGACTACCCTGGTACATTCTTGTATAACATGGATATTTTACAGAGTATGACATGGTTCCCATAAGATGGTCTAATATTTTGCATATTCATTTCATGTCTTCAGAAACACTTGTTCATTCTACACTGGAGCACTGTGATGATGCAGACTTCACATTTCCCGTTTACTTCAGCATGAAAGAACACATTGTCTATGTGAAACAGCGGCCTCACCTACGGACATTCTTGGAGAGAGTTGCAGAGATGTTTGACATTGTTATTTTTACTGCTAGTCAGAGCATATATGCGAAGCAACTGTTAGATATTCTGGATCCAGATGGAAAGATTATTTCAAGGCGAGCATATCGTGAATCATGCATCTTCTCCGATGGAAGTTATACAAAGGATTTAACAGTATTAGGTGTTGATCTGGCAAAAGTTGTAATTGTAGATAATTCCCCACAGGTGATCTACTTGCATCTTGTTTTTGATGATAAACCTATTAGGTTATTATTATATGCTTATTCTGTTAGTTGGGAATGTGCTTTAGTCATGTTAATATGTTTGCTTTAGGTCCTATGTTTTCTAAGAGTCTTAGCTCTGTTAGATAATTTTATGCCACTAGAAATCTAGAGAATGCTTAGTACTTCGCATTTTTTCTTTTTTGGTATAATGCTGGCTTGAGAAGATTATAATTGGGAAACATGGTCAATTAGACCAATTTTGACACTGAGGTGTAGTTGTAGTAGTAATTATATATGCTTATGCTGTTGGTGAAACAGATGGACACAAATCTCTTTGTACTTCTGGTGTTGGGTTGGTAGATTCCTCCCTGTTTTTTTTTTTAAAAAAATGGTTATGGGCGGTAAGGGGGAGTGGACTGGTGAGATTTAAGTCACTAAAATTCCTGTGCAATCTGTAAAATAGATACAACACCTTTATTAGGCATTTCACTATACTACTTTAGTCTTCTTTAGGAAAAATTCAAAATTGTTTGTTAAGAAAATAGTCTTTTGATGTTTGCGACTTTTTCTCAAGTTCCATGTGTTTAGTTGGAAATTGGAGAAAACTGATGAGACATGAACAGCAACATAGCAATATGCAGAGTGCTTATTTGAGCATGAAGTAAGGCTATGGTTTTGTATAACTGAATACTAATTTCCCATCTTGATTTCAGGTTTTCAGATTGCAAGTGAATAATGGGATTCCTATTAAGAGTTGGTTTGATGACCCGTCAGACTCTGCACTAATTTCTTTACTTCCATTCCTAGAGACACTGGCTGATGCTGATGATGTCCGACCTATCATTGCTAAGAAATTTGGTAACAAGGAATAAGAGGCCCTTGTTTTTAACTAGTAGTTCCTCTAACACCTCCTTTCTCATTTAGACAGGATTATACCTCATTTACATGCTCATTGTTCTATCCTCATTGAGCCTTGATATAATTGGGGTGTGGAATAAGAATACTAGTGCTTTTCAGGTTGAGTCAGTTTTTTGGATGCGCATCCCTTTCTTGTTTCTGTCCTGTTGACAACTTTCTTCAGCCCATTGCTTATCTAATTTGTTGTCGCGTATAGTTGCAAGAGGTTCTCCTTGTGTGCAATGTACAGTTATATTTGCCTAGTTATTTACAAGCTTGTGTATATGAATTGATCTATTGGGAAATAAATTGTGATTTCATGTTTCATTATCATAGCATAAAGCTGTCCGTTGATTAACTTACCTGATCATTGTATAGCTTTTTGGACAATCTCGTGTACTTGTCAATTTTGCAATAAAATAGGTTTAGAAGCTATTTGGATCAACATTAGATGATTGCTTTATAGACCACCAACTTGTAGAAGTAAAAAATAGAATAGCATGGATGGACATGCAAGCACTTGCTTGTTTCTTCATGTAGTCTTGTACTGGCTGTTCTGATCTCCTTTTATTTCAGAACGGTACTTGTTGTATGTGCTAAACATAGTTGAAAGTCCATCAAATTCGCCTCAAAGCCTATGTATAAAACCTTAGGTCTGGAGGTTACCGCCTAATCATTTTGCCTGTTGACGAAAGATTCCACTTGTAAGATTGACTGCCTACTATTTAGCAGGAAAAGAGATCAGTTGTCTGGAGTTGGTCATTAAGTTTAGAAATTGATCAGTTAAAATGTTAAGAGATTCTTCTTAACATTTCACCCAAAGAATTGATTGCTTTGTAGTTGAAAACAATAATGGTATGGTTCCACCACTTATTTACTGCAGGGAGACCAATTTTAGCAGTTCATACTACTAAGAGCTAAATAGAGCTGTATCACCATAATGCTTTGAATATTGGTAGATTGCCTTTCTTGGTCGCTGATACCTGCTGAACAGCATTAGAGTGACAGCTAACTGTAAATTGTACCAAAGTAGAGACTAGATATATATGTGCAAGGGTCATGTAATTTCCATTTTCTAACAAGTTAATTTCTCCACCTCTACTTAACTCATTTTCCGTAACTTCCCTCTTGCACGGTGTAATAACTGTCGGTATTTGACTGGAAAATCCCGCTGCTTATAAAGAATCCCAAAAAAAACAAAAAGTAAAAGGAAAGAAAGCTCAAGTTGATACCTTATCAAAAAAGTAAACGCTAGGGGATAAAAGTTATCATAGCTCCAAGCAACATAATCTTCTTGTTATAGTGAAATTGAAAGCTGAAAACATTCTGTTTAAGTTTACTTTACTTTCCATTTTATGAACTCTCTCATTTTCCATGCGGATTTGAACATCATGCTGTTGCGTAGTGCTTTGGTTTTGAGTTCATGTTAGTGAATCTAGGTAAGCTATGTTTCTGCATTTATTTTGCTTGGCATCTCAAAAAACTGAAGAAAAATGCTTTTTCAAGGATCTTCAGTTATTGCTAGTTCAAAAAACAAGTTCATACAACGGTTTTCATAGTTAATATTATGAATACCTAGAATATACTAGGGAGCCTTTTTTTCCAAAGTGGATTTTTTTTGGTGAGGTAAGTCTAGCATGTCTGATTCAAGTTTGTTTAGATAGTTTTGAAGAATAGTTAGATTGGCATTGCTACAACAGTTTATTAGTTTGAATTGTGTCAATCTGTTAAAATAGTTGACAAAATAGTTGACGAATCATTGCTACTGGACGTAGACTATATCATTCTTTTGGATTGTCTCAATATGAATGCTCATTAATGATTAGCCTTTTTGCTAAAATTGGAGTTCTCTGTAGATTTAGGTCATTTAACTTCAATGACGATGACACACTCTACCTGCTTGGTGGCTCAATCTGTATATACTAGTAGTTTTGGGTGCAAGGAATATTGTGCAAAATGATTGCAGTTTGACTAGGACGTACGCGGAGCTTATGACTTCATGCAATGACCAGATAGTATGATTAATCTCTAGTCCTTCCCTGGTCTATGAGTCGTACGACAAGCTTGTGATATTAATCATGGCTGAACTCTTTAGGATTCATTAGCCTTGTGAAAGCATTTCAGATGATGGAGTGCATCATTGTGGATCAGTGCGTAGTTTTGAGAATTTGTTTGTTAGGTATATAGTTGCAAGATGTTCCTTGGTATACCTGCTTCCATCCTTTCAGTATTCTCACCCATTCAAGTCATGACATTATTGACTTGCTTTTTGATCAAAATGATTGAATAATCACAAAGAAAAACCTCTTTCAATATAACTTTTGTCTCCCGATATAGTTGTCAATCGGGTGTAGGATGTTCTTTATTTGTGACATGTGTGCTATTACAGATGCATCATAAATGACTTTTCTCTAAGTTCTTAATTCTATGGTGGAACTGTGGCAGAAGAAAGATATTAATTGTTCGGAACCAAACAGGATTAACCCTTTAAGCATGGTTGTCACATGATGCATGATCTATTGAACATGAGTAGGATGGATTATATTATTACTGGGGTAGTGACATTAAGCAATTGACTTCATATTTGAGGCAACTTCTCCTAAGTCATGCTTGAAGGAGCCAACTTTGTCCGGGTGAAGATGATATCAACTAGGCTTTTAGATGAGTCGTCGTCAGTTATATAAGTAATCTACCAGTCCACTCTACTCGGGCCTACTTCAAGAGTCGAACGCAGTATTCAGAGTATTCCTTATAGGCTGTCAGTCTATATAATACTTGTTCGTCATTCGGGTTGAGGACCGGCTATGTTTTGCGGCTATGTTTTGCGGAAGCCACATAGATGGGTTGAAAATGGTAAGATGTAATTTACCCCTTGCTTTAGTCCACATGTTATTTCCTTTTGACCATGATGCTTAATATTGACACGAGGGTTCTATTTCCGGTATTGAATAGTTTAGGCAAGTAGTTCTGCAAGAATGGGTGTTTTCTAGGTTGTGACAAAGTGGTTGTGGGCTGCAAACACTCTAGATTGATGTCTTTGGTGATTTATAGGTTGGGGTTAGACTTTCAATTGGATGTATCCCAGTCAAACCCTCTGTGCAGATGCTAAGAAGTTTGCATGATTTGGGTAGGTCATGGTGCAGCTTACCATAATGTTTTTTGTCATTGATATCTGTGCTTGTAAAATTTCATTACCCTTTCCAATCTGAATCTGTTATCTGCAGGTCATATGGAGATAACTAATGTTTTGGCCACGAAGTGGACTAATCTTAGGTATGCAGTATTGATTTGTTTAATGCTAATGTTTTGGCCACCAAATGGACTATAATCTTAGGTATGCAGTATTGATTTGTTTAATGTTTTCTCAGGGTCACGACAGTAAAACTAACTACCTCCTGTTTTATTTTGTTTTGAGAAAAACTAACAACTGCTGACATTGTCAGGTTTTCATTTCCAAAATCAGGTTATTTTCTCTTATTTTCTTTTTCCCTTCATTATTTAAGTATCAGGATGAACTCAAAACTGTGTTAAGGTATTTTCCTAGGGCAGGGTCTATAATTAGAGATGTTATATCTTACCCCTTTTTGTATAGTTTGTCCCTGCAGTATAGCTCAATTGTCATTGTCGTTTTTTTTGTTTGTGATGTCTTTGGTGCTCTTTTAACTTCCGTGGCATGAAGAGTATTTGTTCAATTGAGGAAAAATTGTAAAAGAGTGCCTTTTTTGTTTTTTTAAACGAGAAAGTGTATGAACAAAATTACCCTTTTCATCCCTTTATATGTAGAGGATTATTGAGTTTATCAGCATCATCTGTGTATGAGTTGAATTGGACAACTTGCTTATTTACTGTAAACTTTATTTTGATGTAATAGTCAGGTTGTATTACTCCTTCTGGTAACTTGTGATGATTGTCCATATTGTGTGCTTGACACATACCAAACAAGGTGCACTCAATTAATTCTCACTTAAAACATCTCCAAGAAGAAAGTAATCACCGTTTATATAGGAATCTAGTTATCTTGATGGGCTCTGTGTAAAATGACTTCTCTTCGGATTAATTCATGTCTCATATTGTTATCATCTAGGGAACAAATCTTTGTGAATGTTGTAACCATTTAATTTGTCATGTACTGGTCTTAAGGATAGTCTGTTTGACATAACCACGAGAGTAGTTAGAAAAGTTGATAAAATGGCTCAAATATTCTAATTAAGATTATTCGAATGAAGTGGTGTTGGTGTTGCGTCTATTGCACTATAGGCTTTGCGCACGGATATGATTTTAGTATATGAGGGTGTGCTATGACTAGCATTTTTATATTTTCCTGCGTAATACTTGAAGGAAATGACAATAGTCCTGTGTGCTATGTGGTTTTGTTATGAAGAACAATGCGTATGCAAATATCATCGACAGATTAATTTGGTATTTGGATTGGCATGGAAGCGATGAGTATAACGTGTTCGTGGGATATAAGACACTCTTTCATAAGAATATGAACAGGAAAACAGTAGCTAACTAGGCAAAGTAGGAAGCTATTTCTAATTGTTTTCTGGTTTTGAAACTACAACTCTCGTTCTGTAAAAGAAAAGCACTTTCCAAGATGGTTATTTTAGATGAGTCGCCAACAATAAAAAAGTATCTAATGAAATGGGGAGTCATCGATGTTCACTGAAGTGGCACAAAAGTAAATACATAAATGCCTAAGGACTCTTATATGAAATGAAATAAACTTAAAGGAGCGTTTAGCCCTTCTCTTCTTTACTTATAGAGGCAATGCGTCTTTTGTTTGAATATCACTTGATTCATAAAGAATAATTTTTATTGATGTCAACCTTTTTCTTTTTCAAATGCCTCATTCGCATGTCACGAGATATATTGCTCTCAAACTTCTAACGTGAGGTCAATGCACTAGCCAATTAGTGTGGTGGAAACGAACATATAGTGTGCTCTAAACAGAGTTGTTTATCTTAAAGTAGAGATATATCAAATAGTCAAACAAAATAAAATTGGAGGGAGTCCGACAAACCTAATTTTTCAGTCCATTCCGTATTGTTTTAGCACTGTCTACATTGATTTAAAACACTAGGGTTTGTCTAGTAAGTAAATATCCCTAAATTCATGTTGCCTCGGAAGATATTGTTGTCAGTTTCAAATAAAGCGATGTTCTGTAACATTAAAGCAAAAGTTTCCGGGGGAACTTGCGTGAATATACCGTCAGCCAAACTTAATTACCGGCAGAAGGCACAAGTCTAAATGTGCATAATATACATATATTCAAGAATAAATATATAAAATTTGTACACCAGACTATTTTGCAAAACTAGACCAAAATTTGAGTGAACTAAATCTGATTTAAACTATTTTACCAACCTATTTGACACCTTAAGATGTCCATTTAGACCATAAAAGTGTAACCGATAACTACTTAAGTTTAACAAGTTGGATTATGGCCTATTCAATCCGTTGGCATCCAAACCAATTTGCGATTGTAGGGCACCAACAGACACCAATCTTACTAATCTCAGGAAGAATTTGTCCTCGAAAATGAAGAAGCCTCTGATGCCAATGTGCCCGTAATATGTGAAGGTGAGATTCCATGAGCAGGGGCCTGCCTATAAGGGGATACACAATATCAAGATTGTTCTGCAGAATGTGGTCGCCTTGCAGTTTCTGGTGATTCAGATTCAGGAGCCGGAGCAGGAGTTCCTGAAGAATGTGGCTCCACAACCTGTTGACCCTGTGAATTACAACATGTTATATCTAGTGCCAGATGACGGTGTCAAAATCACATGCACACAAGTTTATTATATCTATATTGACAGAGACAGGTATGAACTATTATCTGTTTTAAGTCGATCATTAAAGATGTAGTAAGTTGGAATTCTACACATCCAGTAATTCATAACACTCAGAAGACAGAGAAATCAATGCTTGCAGCACGCTGTTTGTTTAATATTTAGCCACTCCCATCTTCACTCTCTTCCTTTGTCTATCTTCGAGATAGTGTTCAAATCCTTTTTTTTTTGGGGGTGACAAGGAAATTCTATCAACTGTATATGCCAGACGGGTGCAAAGATGCACAGAAAGGACAATGCTCCGTTACCCACATAAGGAGTCCAAAGAGCGAGGCAAATCTAGGAATTCAAGAACATGGGTCCACTATTACTTTAAAAATAAGATTTAAAATTTTATAATCATGATAACTTGACGAGCAAAATATAATAACTTACATTATCACAAAAATATCATCCGTTTATAATTGTACTCAACGAGACTTCATATTTTGAAAATGATCCATAATAGCATCATTACTTACAGTTGCGAATATCTTACAAATTAAACAACCATTCAAGAATTCTTCACCAATACTATTACGTAGATCATTTTTGATGAGCTTCATTGAGGAAAATGTTCTTTCCACACTTGCAATGGCAACATGCGAAATCAATGTCAACTTTACAAGTAAAAAAACATGAGACCAAGTTTGTCTTTGCCATCATCATAGCAAGATCCTTAATCCCTTACAAGTTGAGAAACTTGCTATCACACTCTCAAGCATAGACAATGAAGCTATCAAGTTGATAACTGAGATCTTGAAGTTGGTTATCATCAAAATCACTTTTGCAATATTTGGCTAACTCCATTATTCTACTCTTGTCAAAATTAGCAAATGAATCAAACGGATTCAAACTAGCCATACCAAAAAGCAAGTCACTAGTCACAACATCAAAATGGTTATTGAGTCCTGAAGTTGCAAATCAATAACTGCATAAAACACTTCCACATGAAAGTGATATAAATAGGAAACTTCGGACCTCATACGTTTCGATCTTGAATAGTCTTCAGTCATGTTAGGATTCAAAACATCAAGTTTACCGCAAATGAATAAACCTTATCCATCAAAGACTCTATACCACTTCTCATTATTTGCAATCTTCTCTTTGAAAGATTAAGCAACCTCATAGCAATGATGATATCTTGATCTTTCTTTTGTACAACTTTGTTCAATTCATTTCTAAGAAGCAACATCTTGAATATCAAATGCAGCATAAAGATAAATTCAAATTTTATCAAAAAGGTTTCCTGCTGCAAGTTTATTAAGATCAAGTGGAGAATCTTCTTTCATATCTTTAAGCACGTTAGCAATTAAAGAAAATATAATCATGAAATTTTCCAAGGTCTTGAAATGGGATCCCCAACGAGTATCACCTGGTCATTGGAGGCCACGTTCTTGATTTAATCCTTGCCCAACAAGAATTTCTTTAGATTTAAGTAATTCTTCCAAGTTCTCAATGTGATGTTATCGAATTAAGTCCTTGCGTTTAAAGATGTTCAAATAATATTTAATACATTAGTAACAACATAAAAAAAAATTCACATCCGGTTGCTTTTTAGATAGAGCCACAAGTATCAATTGCAACTAATGGGCAAAACAGCGAATACCATATGCAGATGGAGCATCTTGTAATATCAAGAACTTTAGGTCA